>VKKT01005259.1:30117-48523 GCA_008038995.1 Haliotis laevigata | reverse complement strand
AACAGTTGGAGGTTCTGTGGCTGTTTCTGACGTTGATAAAGAGCACCCTATCAATTTTCAATGGGTCTGAATACTCTGAAGGCGATGGCAGTTGTGGTTCCTCAAAAAGGCTGTTGTCATTTTGTCGTGTGAGGTCGTGTTGGAGAATTACGTTTGTTTTTTGCATAATAGGAAAGGAGAGTGACCGAAGGATTTCAGTTTTGTAACTTCGTGCCGTTAAATTGCCCCGGACATGTAGAGAGTTTGTTCTACCGGTGTGGAAGATTACCGACCACATTATTACACTACCACAGCCAAACGAGTCTACTTTGTATGTGAAGTTTCGATTATACTGTTGCCCACGACGTCGTTAAGCACGACGTCTTCCGTCTGTACGGAGAGGCAAACGTGACTCGTCACTAAACCAAACAAATCTCCATTGCTGTTGTGGCCAAATTCCGTGTCCTTGACACCACTGACGTCGCAGCCGACTATGCTAATCAGTAAACATGCCTAGAATCGGTTCAGTTATTCGAATACCTACGGCGCGTAGATGGTTCCCCTTTATTTTCGCAACCCAAAAAATCACGTTCCTTTCACGTTGGTGTGTTTTTGCGTTTCCCGGTAGTTTTAACCGTATTTCTACCCACACAAATCACCCCCAGTGCAAGCACACATGATGAATTCATATTTGTCATTTTTGTTGCATGACTATCAGTAATTATCCGTCAGATGTTTCCAATTTTCAACTTTTGCATTTCTTCTTTTGAAGAGTATATTAATCTCTCTTTCGTCACTAAACCAACAAATCTCCTTCGCTGTTATGGCTAAAGTCTGTGTTCGTGACACCGCAGACGTCGCAGCCGACGATGGTAATCAGTAAAAATGCCTAGAAATGGTTCTTTGGGTCGAATACCTGCTGCGCGTAAACGGTTCCCCGGTCTGGGCTGAAATCCTACTCAATCCTGGTATTGCTGTAACTGTGGAGGTTCGTGGATGTGTCTGACACGTACGTTACGAGCAGGTATGACACGTGGTAGACCGGATCTGGGTAGGTCGTGTGTTAACGGTGCAATAGTCTTGAAATGGTGCTTATGGATACGTGGTAAACGCTGAATACGAAGCCGAGTCGCCTGCCTGTAGTCAGCCGATGGCGTTATTGGCTAAGGAATGTTCACTGCTGTACTATTGGGTGAATGAGTAAGTTTACTATAACACCGCTTTCCAGCAATATCACGGACACCAGAAATTGGCTGCACACATTGTACCCATGTGGAGAATCGAACCCGGGTCTTCTGCGTGACGAGCGAACGCTTTAACCACTATCCCAGCGCCCCGCTGTACTATTGTGATGGCAGACAAATGAAACCCTTCATTTTCACACCCCAACAAATCACGTTCATTTCACGTTGGTGTGTTTTTGGCGTTTCACGGTAGTTTTAACCGTATTTCAACCCACACAAATCACTCCCAATGCATGCAGACAAGATGAATTCGTATGTGGCATTTTCAATTTTATACTTTGCGTTTCTTCTAATGCAGAGTATATTAGTATCGCTTACTATGTTTCAGCAAGTTCATATCATACTGTCGTGATTTGTCGTAGTCCGTAGGTCTTTGTTGATACAAAGTTTATATATTATCGATACGACAAGAATATAATTCGGTGACGAGCGGGGAACATAATGGCTTCTATGTTTGTGACTGATACTGCTCTCAAAGTACACTTCCAATTCTAATTCCACTTCCAATTCTTCCAATAATAATCTCTGTTGTCAACTTTGTCTCAATGCAAAATAATCGTACTCGTATAGTTGTTAAGACGATACATGAAAATATCTAGAAAGAAATGTAGTTTACGTGAGATGGGGTTCACTTGAACAAAAACGAACATCTGCCGTACATTATACCTCAGCACTGGTGGGATTTTAACAGTAATGATGGACCTATAAACCAGTCATTTATAGCAACATTCCTGTTACAAGAGATAATGACGAACATCGATGAGAAACTCTCTCACAACCTTTCCAAAACCATAAAACCCTCAAATGGACTGCCTCAAACACATCTTCCTAATGGTTCCACTTCCTACACGTGTAGTAAAGGGTCCAACTATGAATTTTAAGTAAACTTACGAAACATGAAAAGCGACACTAATGGGAGATCATTGAAAATATAAGACGCCTTGGAGGGAGATAGAATCAATCTCAAGACACGACCAAAGAGCGAAAACTTTCCCCAATGGACTGTGTTGGAAGAATCAGGCGGGGCTGGTATCACTCTTGTTGTGTCATCAAGTTGGTGAAGGTCTTTTACGTATATAGAATGAACATGCACAGAAACACTCAACCTGCCTGTAAACTGCTGTTTGATTGTTGTTACTGTTTGATGGTAAGGGTGATTATAGAGGAGGAAACACTATTGTGATAGCGATAGTCTATTGCGACTAACTATTGCAATCTTTTTTTCTCCTTGAATTGTTTCAATTGCAGTCATTTCCCAAATGAATGTAATTATATGCAATAAAGACAAGTTCAAGGAGTTTCAGTCTCTTTTAATGAATGACATGAAACTTGAAACCCAGATCATTTAACAGTTAAAACAGGAACTCATTGAAGCTGCATCGATAGTTTCTCGTTCTACCACCGATTAATTGCTGTCTGAGACTCAACAATTGCAAGCCATCGATAGTTCGATGCATCATTACAGCCCTAATTAATGGAGATCCAATCCCTGTAAATGAAAAGGCATGAAGGCCAATCGTGGCGAGGCATGATGACATACGCGACCTAACCACATTACCGTTCACCCATTAAACCTGTGTTATCGTTTTGAAAACAGAGATGCATGTACTTGGTATTACTATTAAATACAAAGTTGTGATCACATGGGAAGATGCATAAATAAGTTAATTGGAACGTGAAGTAACGTACATAATACGACTTCCCAAGGAAGATCTGGTTCAGATTAGAATTGGTCTTTTGCAATTAGTCTTTATCAACCAATGCTTGTCGTGAGAGGAGACTAACAGGAGAGTAGTCAGGCTTGTTGTCTTGTTGATGCATAACACTGTAACGGAACTGCGTATGTTCATGATGTCACGAAGTTGTCTGGTCAAGACTCGGTTATTTAAAGAATTTGGCTGGAATATCCTAAATGCGCCGTTTAACAAACAAACACACATGAACAACCCTCAAAGATCAAGCTTTATGCATATTTGACACTGTGTGTAAGCCCAGACTAGGTTAAGGTTTTTCGTTCAGGATGAAGATGAGCACTGTCAAACAGTACGTTTCTGAAAGTTAATTTAATTATATAATGGAATTTTCTGATGAAGTTAAAGTGTTGTGTAAGTATGCCTCATGCCTGTTTCCATGGTAATGACATCACTGATATTTACCTGTCCTGGACATCCTTCCAAATGAATCCGTTTATTGCATGATGTTACGATCTGAGAGACCTCTGAAAACACATGGAATAAATGGCTGATGAGGCTGTATAGACTACATTACCCTCCACGTTTGGGCCTTAGAAATGTATGTATATGGTTTCTACACAATGTAATGACAAACGATGAGGAGTTTTCTTAAGAAGAGAAATTCATTAATTCAAATCCATAGGGAGGAGGAATCTAGTGTCACTCTTTGTGTTAGTCATTGTTCCACATCGTGATGTATTAATAAGGGTTCGAACATGTTTAGCGAAGCTAGTGGGTAATCATTGCCATGTACGATGCCTTATGAAGGAATGGACTCAATTTCATGATACATTCAGAAGTCATTAAAATTCCCATAGGGACTGTGTGGGCGGAATAAGCTCGAACTGAAGCTATCGAAATCGTGTTGCATCACCAGTTTGTAAAGAAGCACTATGTCAACAGAATGAACACGGAAAGCGTGTCTTTTACTGCCATTAATGACTGTTTCATGACCTGAAGTTGTGGCTATGTATAGTGAACTGTGCAACCTGTCATCTTTACCTTTCGCTCATCCACAGTTGTGCAATAATTTAGAATCTGAATGGTCGAAAAGCGTTATTCGTAGTTAAATCTGTGTGGTGATATATAAACATATAGGAAGGGGTGATGCAAAACATGAAGTAATTTATCAAACCAAGACCATCGAGTTTCACTGTTATTTAACGCCGTACAGTTATTGCCGACGTTAGCTTCCTAGCAAGAATAGTGTACCAATTGTCAGTACCGTCGGGGTTGGCTGTTTGGTACTTCCTCTGGAGCTGCTACCAATTTGCTTTGATCTTTGCTGGCTTCCTGTTCGAGAAATAGTCATTTCCTAAAATAGGAATTCGTGGAACAGTTGCATTACATTGCGAACGTCATTAGAGAGTGAAAATAGGCAGTAACTCTGATGGAAGCTCCCTCTCAAATGTAGCTTTCTCTGGTGGAAGCTGAAGAAAGAGTAAGCATCGTCGCTGTTGCAAATCAGTCAACAGTGTTAACCGATGTCAATACTAGGACGCAAATATAATGTCTGCGTTACTTCTGATGGTGATTTCGATCGGACCGAAAATACTTTTATTGTTTATTTGTTTGGTATTTAAAGCCGAACTCAGCAATAGGGGGGTCGGTCAAAACGTAGTCGCCCTCACCTGGAAAATTATACAAATGCAGCTGATTTTATGTTCTATTTTTCTACATATAATCTGTCAACCTCAAGCAAATAGGTTATGCTATGTTATGCGATCCCCGTTTCATTTGACTTTATATCTTGGTACTCCCAAAATACGCAAAATCTGCTGTAAATGCATCACAAACTTCAGGAAAGAAAATATGCACAAAAAGACGAAACTCACGTGCTGGTTGATGCCGCACGTAATACGTTCGGTGTCAAACGTAACAGAGCTCCCGGTAAAACGCGTAAACGCGTTATAACGAACAAGCCCTGGTTCAGTAAAGAATGTAGGGATATCAGACTACTTTACCGTAAATCGAAACGCCGGTTCCAGAAAGCTCGTTATCAAGTAAATTACACAATGTACCACCATCATGGCAAGTTGTATAAAAAATGCATAAACATAAACATGAAACAAGCACTAAACTACGTAATAAATTCAAATACTCGAAAGAATTTTGGAAAATTCTCAATTCTCCAGTAAATGATGATAACTCTCAAACCCCGAAACTAGAAATATTTCATGATTTTTTTCAAACCTATAAACGATTCATATGCTGACGGCAATGATGATATCGAGGAAGATCTCAACCGGGGTTCATATGATAACTCTATGCTTAACAGAGATATTACATAAGAAGAAATACGTTCAGCTATCTCGCGTCTGAAGCGTAACAAATCCTCAGGCCTCGATTTGATTGAAAATGACTATTTGATTGATTCATTTGATATCCTTGGCGACATTTATGTTTCGTTTTTCAAATTGATTTTAACATCTGGCGTTATCCCTGATTCATGGTTGACCGGGATGAACTCTTACCGGCTCATTACAATTCTTAGTTGTTTAGGAAAGTTTTTCACCTGTCTTTTGAGTTCTAGATTAAACAGTTACCTAGAATTAAACAACATTCTTAGCCCATCACAGACTGGCGTTCGAGAAAACATCTCAACGCTTGATAACGTATTCATTTTATATTTGTTAAACCAGTATTTCAAAACCTGCAAACGAAAACCTTTGTATGCTTTTATCGATTTTACAAAAGCGTTGGATAGTGTATGGAGAGTAGGTCTCTGGCACAAAATGTTATCATACAACATAGAGGGGTGATTTTTCAAGTTAGTTCAAAGTATGTATAATAATATAAAATATGGTGTTATGGTTGACCACAAAATTTACAATTTCTTCTTTTGTTATTCTGGTGTTCCACAAGGGGGAAATCTCTTACCGTTATTATTTTCGATTTTTCTCAATGATTTGGATGTTTTTCTTGAGAGCAAAGNAAGTTAATTTAATTATATAATGGAATTTTCTGATGAAGTTAAAGTGTTGTGTAAGTATGCCTCATGCCTGTTTCCATGGTAATGACATCACTGATATTTACCTGTCCTGGACATCCTTCCAAATGAATCCGTTTATTGCATGATGTTACGATCTGAGAGACCTCTGAAAACACATGGAATAAATGGCTGATGAGGCTGTATAGACTACATTACCCTCCACGTTTGGGCCTTAGAAATGTATGTATATGGTTTCTACACAATGTAATGACAAACGATGAGGAGTTTTCTTAAGAAGAGAAATTCATTAATTCAAATCCATAGGGAGGAGGAATCTAGTGTCACTCTTTGTGTTAGTCATTGTTCCACATCGTGATGTATTAATAAGGGTTCGAACATGTTTAGCGAAGCTAGTGGGTAATCATTGCCATGTACGATGCCTTATGAAGGAATGGACTCAATTTCATGATACATTCAGAAGTCATTAAAATTCCCATAGGGACTGTGTGGGCGGAATAAGCTCGAACTGAAGCTATCGAAATCGTGTTGCATCACCAGTTTGTAAAGAAGCACTATGTCAACAGAATGAACACGGAAAGCGTGTCTTTTACTGCCATTAATGACTGTTTCATGACCTGAAGTTGTGGCTATGTATAGTGAACTGTGCAACCTGTCATCTTTACCTTTCGCTCATCCACAGTTGTGCAATAATTTAGAATCTGAATGGTCGAAAAGCGTTATTCGTAGTTAAATCTGTGTGGTGATATATAAACATATAGGAAGGGGTGATGCAAAACATGAAGTAATTTATCAAACCAAGACCATCGAGTTTCACTGTTATTTAACGCCGTACAGTTATTGCCGACGTTAGCTTCCTAGCAAGAATAGTGTACCAATTGTCAGTACCGTCGGGGTTGGCTGTTTGGTACTTCCTCTGGAGCTGCTACCAATTTGCTTTGATCTTTGCTGGCTTCCTGTTCGAGAAATAGTCATTTCCTAAAATAGGAATTCGTGGAACAGTTGCATTACATTGCGAACGTCATTAGAGAGTGAAAATAGGCAGTAACTCTGATGGAAGCTCCCTCTCAAATGTAGCTTTCTCTGGTGGAAGCTGAAGAAAGAGTAAGCATCGTCGCTGTTGCAAATCAGTCAACAGTGTTAACCGATGTCAATACTAGGACGCAAATATAATGTCTGCGTTACTTCTGATGGTGATTTCGATCGGACCGAAAATACTTTTATTGTTTATTTGTTTGGTATTTAAAGCCGAACTCAGCAATAGGGGGGTCGGTCAAAACGTAGTCGCCCTCACCTGGAAAATTATACAAATGCAGCTGATTTTATGTTCTATTTTTCTACATATAATCTGTCAACCTCAAGCAAATAGGTTATGCTATGTTATGCGATCCCCGTTTCATTTGACTTTATATCTTGGTACTCCCAAAATACGCAAAATCTGCTGTAAATGCATCACAAACTTCAGGAAAGAAAATATGCACAAAAAGACGAAACTCACGTGCTGGTTGATGCCGCACGTAATACGTTCGGTGTCAAACGTAACAGAGCTCCCGGTAAAACGCGTAAACGCGTTATAACGAACAAGCCCTGGTTCAGTAAAGAATGTAGGGATATCAGACTACTTTACCGTAAATCGAAACGCCGGTTCCAGAAAGCTCGTTATCAAGTAAATTACACAATGTACCACCATCATGGCAAGTTGTATAAAAAATGCATAAACATAAACATGAAACAAGCACTAAACTACGTAATAAATTCAAATACTCGAAAGAATTTTGGAAAATTCTCAATTCTCCAGTAAATGATGATAACTCTCAAACCCCGAAACTAGAAATATTTCATGATTTTTTTCAAACCTATAAACGATTCATATGCTGACGGCAATGATGATATCGAGGAAGATCTCAACCGGGGTTCATATGATAACTCTATGCTTAACAGAGATATTACATAAGAAGAAATACGTTCAGCTATCTCGCGTCTGAAGCGTAACAAATCCTCAGGCCTCGATTTGATTGAAAATGACTATTTGATTGATTCATTTGATATCCTTGGCGACATTTATGTTTCGTTTTTCAAATTGATTTTAACATCTGGCGTTATCCCTGATTCATGGTTGACCGGGATGAACTCTTACCGGCTCATTACAATTCTTAGTTGTTTAGGAAAGTTTTTCACCTGTCTTTTGAGTTCTAGATTAAACAGTTACCTAGAATTAAACAACATTCTTAGCCCATCACAGACTGGCGTTCGAGAAAACATCTCAACGCTTGATAACGTATTCATTTTATATTTGTTAAACCAGTATTTCAAAACCTGCAAACGAAAACCTTTGTATGCTTTTATCGATTTTACAAAAGCGTTGGATAGTGTATGGAGAGTAGGTCTCTGGCACAAAATGTTATCATACAACATAGAGGGGTGATTTTTCAAGTTAGTTCAAAGTATGTATAATAATATAAAATATGGTGTTATGGTTGACCACAAAATTTACAATTTCTTCTTTTGTTATTCTGGTGTTCCACAAGGGGGAAATCTCTTACCGTTATTATTTTCGATTTTTCTCAATGATTTGGATGTTTTTCTTGAGAGCAAAGGTTGTAAGGGCGTCGATGTCAGATGTGTGTATGATGATTGTGTGTACATGTGTATCAAATTCATTAATTTGATATATGCAGATGAAGCGAAACTTATAGGCGAATCCCAGAAAGAACTGCAGTATTCCATTGATGTATTTAAAACATATTGCGATACATGGAATCTTCGTGTTAACATAGCAAAAACTAAGATTATTATATTTGGAAGGGGTGTTGGTAATAAATCTAAGCTATCTTTTAAGTTTGACTCTAAACCAGTTGAAATTGTAAATAATTATACGTATCTTAGCATCAACCTTCACCCCAATAGAAAATTTAATTTCGCAATCAGTGATTTATTGTCTAGTTCTAAGAAAGCCATGTTTGCATTACTGAAGAAATCAAGAAACTTCAATTTGTCACTTGATACTGTAATTAATCTGTTTGATATTTTAATACTACCCGTTGCCTTATATGGCAGCGAAATATGGGGTATGAAAATACTGTAAATGCTGAAAAGTTTCATCTTAAATTTCTCAAGTTTGCTACAGGATTACTATTATCAACACCTAACTTCATGGTTTAAGGCGAACTGGGTCGTCTCCCTGTGAGCATTACAATAGCTAAAAGGATGATCACATTTTGCTATAACAGCATCTTCCCGTATAGGTTATCATCGCGTGCCACAACTCTCTTAATCTCCGTTATACTAACGTATAAAAAGTAGTTTAAACAGTTGTGGCTTAACTTATGTATTTGATAACCCTAGTTGTGTTTGTAAACAGTGGCTTGTCTCAATGGTTGAATCAACTCTTTAAGATCTTTTTATACAGAAATGGAGGGAAGATATTCATATAAGTTCAAAGGGTAATTATTATAAACTGTTCAAAGTTCTGCCGTCGTTTGAAAAGAACCTTGTATTACCTGTCTACATCTCGCGGCCCATTACGTCATTTCGGACATCGAACCATCACTTACCAATAGAGACTGGCTGCTGGAATAATATACCATGAATAAAGAGAAAAGGTAATCTTTGTAATTCGCCGGCGATAGACGACGAATTCCACTATCTATTTAAATGCTCGTTCTTTGACAACATAAGATCCCAATATATCCCGACTTATTACAGTAAATGGCCAAATCGTGTAAAATGTACACTATTGTTTACCTCAGATGATTATTCACTTGTTAAGAATATTTCAAGATTTATAAGAACTATCAATAACACTATAAAAAGTGATCATAACAACTCATCATTTATGTTATTACGTAGAGGGTAATGTCCAAGTAACTCTCCATTCCTTAAAAATAATTGGCCTCGGCTCAATTATTTTTAAGGAATGGACCGTTGCGAGGATATTACTCTACTTAAATTACATTCAAAGTATTGGTAATATTTGGTTATCAAAAATAAATGTCAAAATGACAAAATGAAGTCTTAAATTTGAAACTGGTACACATCGCTCCTTTCCTGAAAAGTAATGGAGCGAGTAGACAATTGAATGACGTCACAAATGTAATTTAATTTTTTTGTACTGTTCCTGTACCACCAAAGGTGGTTTGTCGGAATAAATATTGAATTGAATTGAATTGATATTATCTAAGGGCCTATCATTATCCAAGAGGTACCAAATGACACACCGTTTTTCATTTTCTTCAATTCTTTTAGAAATATTATACCCCAATGATTAATATCTCGTTATCCACACTGCCCACATATGTGAACATTTGGATATGGCTTTGCTAATGATTCCTTCAAAATAAATGGAAGCATTTTAAACATTGGACATTGAGAATATAGTTGGACCGACTACTTTTTGACCGACCCTAGTATTCCAGCTATATGTCAGCTGTCTGTAAATATTCCTGTCTGGACCACACAATCCATTGATCAACATCATGAGCATCGATCTACGTAAAAGGGATACGATGACATGTATCAGCCAATTGTCTGAGGATAGTTAAGACTGGGTATAAACACTGACGCTATATTTACCTGGGTCGCTTCTTCTCTTTTCGGCCTCGACCTGGAAAACGGAATGCTTTATAGTCCAGTCAAAATATGAAAATACCCCCCAAAAATTGGTACAGAAATCATTTTTGCGTTTTCAGCTTGTGAAATTTTATATCAAAAAGAAATAAAAGTCCTCCTTCTAATCATGATGCTAAACCTGATTTTGGGGGTAAAATGTTGAAAAAGTTGAATTTTCTTGAATTTTTTTTTAAATATTCAATTGAGACACAAACTCACTTTTTTTCTACTTTTGATTTTTTTTTCTTTAATTTTTAAGGAAAAACGTACAACATCTTAAGATTACGTCAGTTACTTTTTTGTGTCATCAAAGTTATGGTTTTAACTGAAAATGAAGTAACTTCTTTCAATTTCAGTATGTTATATTGACAAATATTTATTAATCTTAATGGCACATGCATTTACAGATTACATAATGAACATGTTAATTGACACAATCTCGGTTTGACAACTATCGTTACCTGAATACTTGGTATATTTTCTCAACAATAATGGTCACATCATTCTTCTTCATCAATCTGTGGTTTTCACAGCTGGCACCTTTGCATGTATTACATGCTACACTACACATGAGTCCAACTTTCCTACAACTGCAACTTGAACTTTGACACCCTTTCTTACATGCACATCTGACAACTTTCAACAATGATGCCGCAGCAGGTAACTTGTTCATTGTAGGAGGCTTCAAACACTTCCCATCTACTGTCCAACCCCAGTCAATTGGGTTTAGATACGCATTCTGTCCCTTCCATTCTTGAATCTGCAAACATACCCTGTAGCTGTGATATCTAGCTGCTTTAGATGTTGGGGGAAGACTCTTTGGATCCACAAATTTGAAACTCTTGGCTACCTTTTCAGTGAATTTCTCAACCCTCATGTTGTCAAGGCTGTGACCATTTTCACCCTTGAAAAGATGGAGCAAAGCTTCTTCACCGGCATGTTTAATCTCATTCTTTGTGACATCAGCTGGATGTTTGTCAAATACTGTAGCAATATTTCTGAAATCCTCAGATTTCGCATACATTTTCAGAGCAACTCCTTTTCCAATGCCAAAAACTTTTGAAGTTGTGTCGCATTCCAAGATTGCATGCAGAAACAGAATGTCTTTGCATATACTCTCTCCCAGGTTTTCCTTTGTTTCTTGGATGTCCCATATGGATGTTTTCTTTGATGTTGGTTTGGACCTTGGTGAGAAATAGACTCTGAATGAATCCATGCAAACATGGTAGCAGAGTACAATGAGCAAGTCTGTATCATCTCCGACCAATGTTGTTCTCGTTATTGATGCCCGTTAGGCAACTGTCTTGACTATGAGGAGATCAGCATCAGCAGGCACATGGATTGTGTCAATACCAGATTCCTCGAGTTTGTCACTCAGCATGTAGATGAATTTCTGTTTGTTTTGGAGTTAGCTAGAAATGTCTTTTTCTTTCCTCTCAGGATCATGTCCTTGGTGAACTGAACTGCATTTCCAACATATCCCCTATACGCCTCTGATGAGTGTTGTCCTTTGTGTTTGGGCCTTTATCGTAACCATCAAAAGCAACTATAGCTTCTATTGTATGTTTGTCCTGTCCGCATCTGCATTCCTTCATTCATTTCCGAACAAGACGGGCGGGAGAGTGACCAAACTAACCTTTGAACCTCAGACATATCACGTCCTCGTGTCAAACTACCGGCAGTTATCCTGCTTCTCATGAGAATTTGTTCAATGACCAAATCTGTAGAAAGACCCGCCCAAAAGCGATCGCTACGTCTCAGGACATGGTGCCCTTGCAGAGCTAGTTGGAGGGGTGAAAGGGGTCTTACAGCCTGCATTATTACTTGTCCTATTGCAGCCTGCTTCGTCAGGGTGTTCTTCCCAACAAAGAGAGCTCTTAACAGTAGCTGTAGAGATTCTGGAAGAAATGAAATTCACATTTCGGGAGACATTATTTCATCGGGTGATGGAAAAACATCTGTTAGAATAGAAACATTTCTAATGTCACTTTTAAGCAGTTTTGCAGCTGTTTCAATTATCTTTGCTTTTTCTTTCTCAGGATCATCGCTTTTGGGAAGTGAAAAGAAATCATGAATAACTGTGGAAGCTGTTGCCCTTATAGTTACAATGCTAGCTTTTCCATCACTTTCAGCAGCTAGTTTTTCCATCACTTTCAGCAATCACAATATTTTCTCCAAAAATGATCAGCTAGTCTGGATTTCATGTGAATGTGAGAGAATGGTTCCAGATCCTCATCCAGAAAATTCTTCATTTTATCAACAAGAGAACTCACTGTTACTAGTTCCTCATCACTTTGCTCTAAATATGCAACCACTTTCTGAAATGCAGATTCACGGACAGAATACTTCTGTCTTCTCTTCCTATTCTTCAATAAATCATTAGATCCAAGTTCTTTTCCTGTCCTAAATTTTACACTACAACTCTGGTGGTAAATTGCATCTGAGGGATGTAGGTCACCCGAATATTCAATTCTAGACAAAACAGTCTTTCCCCACACATAATTTCTTTCCGTGCACTTGTCATACACTTCACGTTGAAAAGTGGCAGTTCTCACAGGGTAGGATTCTTTAAAAAGTTTTAATCTCTTTGTTTGACTTATTGATTTCCCACAGAACAAACAGTCTTCACTAAATTTAAAATCCAAACCATGTGATCGTAGGGTATGCTCTGTCAAAATATTTTCTTTTTCTAGCAATTCTTTTTTGGATCTATATATGAGAGTCGACATGATGCATGTATTTTTGTGCCGGAAGTGAACATAAAATGCTCATCACCTCTTTCAATTGATGCTTTACGTAAACCTTGACATGGGTACAATGTGACGCCCATTTCTAGTGTCCCCGGCGTGATATTTCTGGAATATTGCTAAACACTGCGTAAAACAAACCTCACTTACTCATTCCCAAAGTGAGTCGTCTCCCATTGCTTCGAGGCTGAAACGTCTCCCACATCCTGGCATTCCTTCAGGAAAAGCATAGATATGTACCTGGCCATTTGAATTTGGAGTGCCAGGCAAGCAATATGGCACCTTTAGGCATTCTGTATTGTAGGTGTGTTTGGATGGTTCAGTAAAATTGTTTCTACAAGTATAAAGTAAATTAAAGCACGGTGTCCCTTATTTAAAGACAAGTACCTCACTAAAGACATTTATCTCAAACAAATTCTTTGCATTTGGGAGAGCAGTAATTTATGTACAGTCAACCACCTTTTCATCGAACATGGTGGGACCAATGTAAATTATTCGGTAAATACGCAAAATGATGACTGAAACAGGAATAAATTCGACACAACCGTGTTTGTCTGTAATAGGTCCTGTTATTCATTGTTGTTGTCATACAATTGACCAATTTTCTTGACGAATCTTAACCGAACCATTTGGGTTTCAATAATTTGTTGATAATGCATTACAAACCAAAAGCCATTCTGTTCTTTAATCTTAAGAGTTGAAAAACATCATCGAATGTTATTCGATTCACTGAAATTTCAAGACTATTCGCTGCGTATTAATACATACAAATACTCGGCATTTTTTCAGATACAAAAACGCCTGTGAACCTTTTAATTTACTTTTGTGTTTACAATGTCGATGGACATTACATTTTGGCCAGTTGCCGGGTGTTATTGAGTATTTGAGCACTGGTATATTTCACTTGAAACCTCCGGTTAACGCCGGAATTTATGTGCTTCCAATACTCAATAACACCCGGAAATTGGCCAACATATAATGTTTATCTCCTAATTGATCATGTTAATTGCTGATTTCACAGTTAAGTTCTGTAACTGATTATTTCTGGATTTATCTTCGCGTTTATACGGAGCAACACGTGACAGAAATGTACATATGCGTCTGTCTCAGTTGTTTTGGATTTCCCTTCCAGGCATTGACTGGGACTGACGTCGCTGTAATGGTGCCCGTAGTACGACGTCCTCGACTACGAACTGCAGCACTTCTTTGATGTACAGCGTCTCAAGTGTATTGCGTAACCGTCTGAAAAACTTGCTGGTTTTCGCTGTTTCGAGTTGCACGTGATACACTCACATAAATAACTGGTGTAGACGTAATCACTTCGATCAGGAAAATTCAGTCCTTCTTTGTTAGTGTAGGCGTTTCTGCAGATGGAAAGTATTTTCTACCGAATTCCCACGGGCAGTGGTTCCTCGAAAGTTAACATTGGTAGGAATTTGATCATTGAAAAACATTGTCCATGGCTGCTCGTCCCGACAAAATGCTGCTTCAAGGAACAGTCAAGGGAAATCCAATCTGTTTGCACTGCTGCAAAAACGTAATGATTTTGGTTGCATCCTTACTATTGTTTATCTTTACAGGTTCGGTGGTTGGTTGGTTTGTTGTTTAACGCCGCACTCAGTAGTATTCAAGCTATATGGCGGCGGTCTGTAAATAATCGAATCTGAACCAGACAGTCTAGTGATCAACAGCATGAGCATCGATCTACGCAATTGGGATACAATGACATGTGTCAATCAAGTCATCGAGCCTGACCACCCGATCCCGTTAATCGCCTCTTATGACAAAGCATGGGTTGCTGAAGACCATTTCTAACCCGGATGTTCACGGGTCTTTCTTCACAGGGAGATATTAGGAAGAACATATGTGACGTTAAGCTCTGTTATGGCGCCTCTCAAAACAATATCATTTCTGGAAACCAGGATCCCAGTAATACCTGATCATGCTTGACGTTTCTCTGAAAGGATGTCCAGACCAATCCAGAATCTTGAAACCCTCCAATACGCTGACACGTTTTCAGTCTTCTAAAGAAACAACACGAAGAGCTAAACTCAGCTTATCAGGACAGACCTTTTCCCACTGACAGTTTCACAGTTACAGAATCATAAGCATTATGGAATTGTTTTGTTTGATTCACGTTTATTATGTATAATACTCTACTTATATATAATCCAGCAATATGAGGACATCATGTTTTCATGTCGGTCAAATCCAATTACTGACATCAGGAGCATCCACCTGGGTGGAATACGATGGTATGAATCAACTGTAATCAGTAAGTTTCTTTGGAACATTTATCCCGTGGAATTGTAAAAATGCCATTTTACCAACAGAAATGTTTTCCTAAAATATACTATGTAAGATTTTTTCACGGAGGTAGAAAATGGTTGTCACGATCATTACGTGTACCTCATGCACTGAAACATACACAGGTTCGTGAGAGGCATATAGAAGTTGGTATTCAAGTATAAGACCAAATAGTATGGATGTCAATTTCTTTATTGTACAATAAAAAAAGTTGACAACCATAATATTTTGTCTTATATTCGTTCATAGGTATATCATTCCATCCTCGTTTTTCAGTTGGTTGACACAAGGGTCGAAAGTTTAGCAGATGGAAGTAATGTTACCTGGGTTGTAAATAATGTAAATCATAGAATCTTGTTTTTGACAACGTCTCTGTCAGGTGTGATTTAATCTAAATACAAATTAAAAATTAAGTTAAGTAAACTAGTCATGAAGAAAGGTGCACAGGTGATAATAATATACTGAACAACATTAGAAACGCACCACCCATACAATACGAAATATCCCCGTCAGACTGAAATGTACCCATGATATCTGAGCATCGTCGGTGTATTTTAGTGTGATGCGTTTCTAATGTTGTTCAGTATATACTAGAAACAAGGGAAGATAATTTGGTAGACTTAAAGTTTTGAACCAGAATTTAATTGCCTTGTGTATCCATTCACTCAGAAAAAGTTTTCTTCCTGTTTTTCTGCACGAGATATACAATGATTAAATGATTTTTAAATGCCTTTTTAAAGTTGAGAGTGTTCTTTAAACAACGTTATAAATGCTTTTTGTAATCAAGAAAGTACAGAATAGTTTTTACGTTGAAGAATGTTCCCCAGTTGCTGACTTTCCCTTTCTAAATCCAGCTTGTGTTTCTGGTAACATTTCTGTACTGCGAATGCAACCAGACCATTACTGAGCATAAACGTGAAGTGTGTACATTCTCACCGGAGCAGGCTGATAGGTTGGGGTTTTTTCAGGGGAGGATGCAGATCACTTATTTTCATACATTGGCATACATTGGTGATTTTATCAGTACTTACCATTTTTCTGGGATCCAAGTATTCAACCCGTGAAGATCCGTGTAAGAATCGGTCTTTAGCAGCCCATGCTTGTCGAAAGAGGCCACTAACAGGATTGGGTGGTCAGGCTTACATGTCGATGCTCAAACTGTCGATCATTGGATTGTCTGGTCAAGACTCGATTATTTACAGACCGCCGCTATATAGCTCAGATAATGTTGAGCGCGGCGTTAAACACAAAAGCAACCAAGTGTCCAATTCTTTGTTAAATAAGAATATTCATTTCTAGCGCCTTGTCAGCAATATGTTTCATGTATTCATTGACAGTTATATCAATGCCTCAAGTCTATTAAAGTTGTTTTGCAGCTTGCATCACTGCAGCAGCTGATTTCGTTCTTAATTATCTTAGTTTCGTTTTTAAATTGACATCAGAAGAGATGCGTATAAAATCGTTTCGGAATAAATTACCTATGGCACTAGCCACCTAGCTGGCTTCCATGTCGACACCAGTACACCCACCATCCCCGAGGGCTCTCTTTGTCCATTAAAAATCAGTGCTTAATTTTACCTATCAGTTGTATTTACGCCTGGATTTACGCTTGGCTTCTATTTGTCCATTGCCATTACGGATCGGGGTCAATTAAATCCTAGAATCATTTTTTAAGTGTCCACCTTAGTTATCTTATCCCTTTTTTGGTTTCACATGGACTTATACTCCTGTCTGTTTCTTACATTTCATTTTCCCGTTTATAGTGTTGTTTTCATTTTCAGCATTAAATTTAACATCATTAAATTATCCTAGTTACCAGAGCTATGACCTGTAATATGGCTCTTCTTCTGGACGTGGTTATATAAATCCTCCAAGTGTGGTAACTTACTGTCAGTTTGAGCTTTCTAAGTATTTTCTAATAAGATTAACTTGTTTTTATTTGTCATTTCTGGGAAGAGTGTGGGGGTATATTTGTTTTTTCTTCTTCTTTTATTTTCTTTGTGTGTGTGTGTGTGTGTGTGTGTGTGTTTTTGTTGTTGTGTTTACATTTGTATCTGTCGATCTTAGTGTTCAATATTCTTTCTTTATAATTATTTTTTTTCTTCTTTTTTTTTCATTTTGTAATATTTTGGGTATTATTCTGAGTATAAACTTTACAGATCCAAAAAGCAACTTAACCCACTATTACTACTGTTATTTTCATTACCTCATTTGCAAGATTGGTTCTATTTACCGTCTGCCATAAAGTGTGTAATATCAATGACATTTAATTAGTTTACAGTAAAATTTGCTATCACATTTTCTAATGATAACCTCTGTATCATTAACCTGAAAATAAGTTGTCATTGGTCTGTAGTTATAGCATAACTACAACTTATAACGTTATGTCTATCTGAAACAAGGGCGCAAACGCGTTTGTCGTGAAGTGGAAATAGAGTTGATTATATCTGCAGATGCAACCACATTGTCTATAAGACTACACGTCTATATTGGTGGCTATTCAGCCATGCCTGTTTCCCAACCCCATCCTGTCATTTACAATATGTTATTCTGGATGCTAGAACATTCCCTCCATGTCTGTGTACTTGATCACATAGGTATCTCCTTGTATTTACTATATACAATACAACACAATACAATATAGTTTATTTAAGCCTCTCCATTTGTACAACAAGGTTCATTATACAACGTAAAAGTAAAAAATGCCACCCTAAAGGGTTATGAGAGACTGTTTTACGAAATACTAAAAACTTAATAAAATAATGTAAAATGATATATACATATACTCTCCCAAAAAAGAAACGCATCATGAAAATAGCAATTTCATGTAGCAATGAA
>VKKT01005256.1:94469-107645 GCA_008038995.1 Haliotis laevigata | reverse complement strand
CCACTCACAGCTGACTTCTATCCAGGAGACATGGGGTTTCGTGATGCATCCAAGTTTTCAAGAATTGCTTTCGGGTTGGCGGTAGGAGGATTTTTAACTGACATTATCGGATTTCCCTCCCCCTACTGGGTGGCAGGGGGAGGTTCTTCTTCGGGCCTGTTCCAGGCGTGTTTCCTTGGAGACTGTCAGTCGGGATCACTTAGCCTGCGTAAGTAAAGTATAATCGTTATACAATGTGAACGGAAATAGTACTTCAATAACTTTTTCTGAATATAACAAAGTTTGGACAGTAATAAAATAATGTTTTGCATACATTTTATCGTTAAACAGGGGAATCTGAATATAATTTTCAAAATCACATTTTATTGTATCGAGATCTGTTCGTTACTGTGGAAGTAACGTATCATTCAACACTGCAAACGCGTCCACTAAATTCGTTTCTTCGAGCATGCTTTGTGGTTATGGATCAAAGGGTGAGAACAAATATTTACATAGAAATCTTTTTTGCATGGAAATTATAGAACATATCTTATAACAGTAAGCAGACGGGGGAACAAAATGAACTTCTCAATCGATTTTATCATATGTTTGATATTTAGTTGAAAATGATATTTTRTTTGCGATCGATATTATATAAAAAAATAACTACAGTGGCATTTAGCTCTCAAAACAATACTTCTATACGGTTTGATGTTTTAAAATACAAATTGTTTTTAAGAAAATGCTGAATATCTTTGAATATGAATACATTGATTGGCACAAACGTACAACATTTCAAACATTACTTTAAATACACTTGTTCTTACCACAACCTATACTGGATCAGTTAATTATCATCATCATTATCATCATCATATCATCATTATCATTTAAAAATGATGTTCACAACGGCGTTGAGCCAAACTCAGTCATTGACCAATGCATTATGTACACACATTGATGTCAACCATTTGTTTAGTACCAGGCTGGTGGAAGGGTGTCATTGCGCTGGAGGTCCTTGGATTCCTGGCCTGTCTCGGAAGCTTTGTGCTCATGGTGCTGTACGTACATGTGAAGAACGACCAGAAGATCTTCCAGACTATAGCAACGGGACTGGCTTTTGCTGCAGGTTCGTATCCCCATGTCTGGAACATTTTACCTTTGGAACGTAATGATTAAACTGATTTAGCTTCATTCTGGTACGACCAATACCATGGAACCATCTATGCCATGGATGAGACAGACTGAGTGTATTTCTGGAAGAGGTGCCAGTTACAATTGTCTATCTCCGACAAAATACCAGCCTACACATCTCACTGATCATGGTGTCAACCACTCGACTTGCTTGGCGTATTTCCAATACAGCTGTGATATTGCTCGAGCTTCCTAAGTGCAGTAGCTACTAGACACGGAGTAGACGGGCTGCCTTAAAAACGAATCACAGTTGAGTTTCTTGAATCAATCAGATTTCAGATTTCAAAATGATTAAGTTTCCTTTCGTTACCACCTTGAATCGGATCTTTCAATCATAGCGAAAGATATAGAATGCCAAGCTACATATAATCTGCTCCTAAGCAATATAATTAGTTGTTTGGTTGTATACAAATGTAGATATTTCAGAATCCTAGGTTTCTGGGTTTGAATCCCGCACCGCCTCAGTAATGGTTCTAGGTTACTCAGCACCATGCGAGTGCTCGTGAGATTCTCCCAAAGGATAAACGTCTGAGACCTGCTTCACTTCGGACCTTCCTCCCACAGAAACTCACTCACTCACTCACCTTTCAGCTGGACTCATCCTTATCGGTATCATCATCTTCGGCGCTGAATTGTCGGGCTCTTCTTTCGGCTGGTCCTTTGGAATGACAATCATTTCTGGCCTTTTCCATATTGGCGTCGGTGTCCTTAACGTACTCGACAAAGCTTCCTCCTGAAACTGTATTTTCCAATGTATCATGTATATAATATACATATGTAAGATAAATGCACCCCATCCTCAATGTCATAATTTATCTACAGTCAATAAAACGATGTTTGTAACTGGATTGAAAAACTGTTCATGTATTGTCTTTTCCTCAGGGAGTTGAGATTGATAATATGATGTGCCGCTGAGATTGACATCCAATGATCGAGGGAAAAACAAAAGAAGGGTTTTGAGCATGCAAATGTGGGATGGACTATAGCGCTATATAATATTCTATAATATAATATAATATTCAAACAGCGCACGCAACTTGTTGATGCGAGTTTTTATAAATAGGCCCGTTTAGTTAACTGCAGCGTGTTTGTATATTTGTGTTCAGGCTTCGCCATTATCAAATGAATGTGAATGTGATGCTACTGTTATTACATAAGCATGTTGTTGATTGTTTTAGTTGTCCAGACTAAATCATCACGATGAAGGCACCTAAGAAATTAGCTTTAGCACAGGCGACGTGTGTCGCGTACTCTTCAGTCATATTCGAACTGATTTCAATTTGGAAATACTGTACGCTGGTGTAGTGGTTTGCTTCCAATTGTTTTTCTATCGGATGATGGGTTGTTAATGGTGAAATGTAATTTGCATTTATTGTCATTCCATTAAACCCCGAATCATCATTTAAGGGAGCACGGTGGGAAGGGTGGGATGATGAGTTGTTTGTCGTTGAGGTGCAGCCTGTGAAGAACCGGGTTAGAAGTGGTCTTTAGCAACCCATACTTGTCTTAAGCGACGGCTAACTTGTTGACACATGTCATCGTATCCCAAATACGAAAATCGATGCTCATTATGTTGATCACTGGATTGTCTGGTCCAGACTCGACTGTTACAGACCGCCGCTATATAACTGAAATATTGCTGAGTGTTGCGTTAAACAGCAAACAAACAAACAAACAAACAATCTATATAATTCATTTCTCCAAGTGCGACGTTTCTTGTTTTGATCAGTATACACTCACATCAGCCGCCCACGAATCACTGAAGGCATTACGACAGCCTAGGACTAGCGTCGAAAGTACCTGTTCATAACTGGAATTATACACATGAAAGTAATCATGTTTAAAATCTTTGATTTTGCCTGATTTCAAACCGATATTTTTGCATGAAAATGAGGTATGACATTCCCTGACCATTTTTTGTCCAAAAAAACCGTTTCAACAATGTTTTAGACCTTGAGTGCAACATTATACTGAGGTTCAAAGATATAGAACCATGTTTAATTGTTCCAGTATATAAGAAAGGAAGCCATGCTGACCCTGACAATTATCGTGGTATTAGTGTCTTGAACATCATGGGAAAATTATTTACAACTACTATCGATTCGCGTTTCAAATTATGGCTCGAACTGCAGCATGTTTTATCTGAATCTCAAGCTGGATTTCGTGAACATTATTCCACAACAGATAATATGTTCATTCTTTTCAGTTTAGTCAATAAATATATAAGGAAGAAAGGCGGAAAATTCTTTTGTATGTTTGTCGACTTTAAAAAAGCTTTCGACTTGACTGATAGAGTGAAATTAATGTACATTCTTCTGCGTCAACAAATCCATGGACGAATGTATTCTGTTATCAACAATATATATGATAAACGTGAAAGCGTGTGTAAGAACTGACACTTGTACCTTTACTAATGTCTTCACGTCGTCAGCTGGTGTCCGTCAGGGCTGCATGTTGCCCCCAGTATTGTTTCTCGTGTATCGATGAGCTAGTCCAAACTATTATTGCCGAAGACACACATGGAATATCTATTGTTAGTGATATAGAAGAGATTTTCCTACTACTGTTAGCTGACTCCGTTATTAATCTACAACGTAAAATTGATATCTTAGCACGTTATTGTGTGCAATGGGGACTGGCTGTTAATACTGAAAAAAGTAAAATCATGGTTTTTTAAAATGGGGTAGACCTTGAAGTCGTCTCCCATTATAAAATATCTTGGTATAGTATTTTCTTGTAGGAACAATTTTTCTAAAGCATGTTATACTTTAGCAAAAACAGGAAGATTAAGCCCTAGGCCCTATTCGCAAAATGTTTCATCGTTTTCCTGATTTATCAATAGACACATTCTTCAGTACGCTTGACAGTAAAATCTTACCTATTCTACATTACTGTGCGGAAATCTGGGAAGTGTGCCAGCAAACCAGTTGAACGAGTCCTTACCAAGTTTTGCAAATATATTTTAAAAGTTAGTCACAGAACTTCAAATACAGCTGCTCTGGGAGAGTGTGGGCGTACCCCATTGTATGTAAACATTTATACGCGTGTCATTAAATACTGGTTTAAAATTATAAGAATGCCTGAAAATAGATATGTTACACATTGTTATGCTATGGTGAAATAATTTGATGTTCAAGGTTATGCAAATTGGGTGTCTTGTGTTTGCCACATCCTATTTTCACATGGCTTTGCTTGTGTTTGGTTAGCACATGGTGTTGGAATTGCTGATAATTTTATTATTGTATTTAAGCAGCTGTTGAAAGATGTATGTATGCAGGATTGGAGTGCACGTATACATGAATCCTCATCGGTATCTTCTTATTGTACATTACAAACCATCCTTCAGCCACAGCCTTATTTGTATCTCGTTAACTCTGCTAAATTTCGCTGCGCATCACCTGATGTTAATATCCAAGCGTATAGACGCGGCGTTTCTGCTGGTTCCGCAATTCTGTTAACGGATGTAATCTGTCCCTTCTGTAATGATGGTTTTGAAGACGAATATCATACATTAGAGAGAAGTATATACCACCTTACTATTTTACATACCACTCTAAACTTAAATTTACACAACTGATGTCCTGCCAAGATAAATCTGTATTGTTTAATACTGCTATCTATCTCACCACAATGTTTACACTCCGAAACTATGAACGGGTGCTCATGTCATTATGACTTTCCCATACTAAGCACGTCATTGTACTATATAGGCCTCAACGGCCATTATCTACGAAAATAAAGAGTCGGGGAGTATTATGCACCTTGACCTGTGCGATTTCGAACAATTGTGAAAGCGTTGTTATCGCCGTCATCACGTGTTTCCTACAGGCTCTATCACAAGAATGTTCAAGTTCCCCACGTTGCTGTCCTGCAAACTGTACCCACTGCTATCTCCATTGTATAGGGTGTGGGTACTGTTACAAGGGTTCTCAATCGGTACTGTATCAGTTGCTCACGTGGATGATTAGACACACACACTTATCCCTGCACTGATTTCCCTTACAAGTAAGACGGTGGCGAACCTAACGGTTAAAACGATCGCTTGTCACGCCGAAAACCCGGGTTCGATTCCCCGCATTGGGGAATGTATGAATGTACGAATCCAACTTTGCAAGAAGTGTCGTTATAAGGCTGAAAAAATGCTGATTCGACGTAAAATCTCAACCCACTCACCCACGTGACCTTTCAAGAATTATCCAGGCCAGGGATAAACATCGAGTTTTGATCACGTGATTACAATCCGGGTATGAGTTAGTTGGCAGTCAGGTCAACTTGTAGAAACGCTACCTCTTGGAATGCGCGCTTTGTAATTTTGGCCATTAGTTAACTACTTCCAGCAACAAGTGAGCGAGGTTAGTTTTACGCCACGCTCAGCAATATTCCAGCTATATTGCGACAGTCTGTAAATGAGTCTGGACTAGACAATCCAGTGATCAACAGCATGAACATCGATCTACGCAATTGATATACGACGACAGCAAGCCCAGAACACATCTAGAGACATATACGATAACGCTAAAAACCATCCACCGCGTTAGCTGAGCTGGGCAAACTACTGGATCGAGGAGACTCCATGTACTTGTCATTGGGAGAATGAACAGGAACATGCACTTGTTGGTGTAAACAATCATGTTCTGCTGTTTATCCTGTTACACCAAGTCCTCCTTGTCCTTAGCCATCCATTATCACCAGATACCTCTTCTCTGTATTTCTGTAATCATTTTATTTCCGAGTGTCAGATTTCAATCCCCTTACTACAAAAGGTGGAATGAAATTACTCACAGAATGAACTCGCATATACAGATGACTTGTAACAATCATCTGACAATTAGAAGAGACCACCATTGTCATCAGAGGTTAGTGTTCAATCTTTTCATCTCAAACAATCTCACTATTTGGCACAGAGCTCCAGATTTCATACGACGATTTGATGTGACTATTTCAGTAGAAAATATAACACAGCTGAGTCCAAAATATCACAATATCGAGGCGCAACTGGGGACACCACAACCCAGACAAAATACTACCAGCTCTTGAACACGACGCCTAATGGTGTTCCTGGTGGGGCTAGCAGATTGAGGCAAATTAGAGAGTCAAGGCCAAGGCAGAGGGGCTTTAGGGTTGTTCTGAACGTAGGCTGTCGGTGTGCCATGGGAACAGGGGGTTATGACGTTATCATTAAATTAAGGTCTTTTAGCGAGCAGGTGCTTTTCTGATGTTTGGTTTGCTGGTTTGTTTAACGCTGCACTCAGCAAAATTCCATCTATATAGCGGCCGTCTGTAAATAATCGAGTGTGGACCAGACAATACAGTGATCAACAGCATGAGCGTGGATCTACGCAATTGGGATACGATGACATGTGTCAAACAAGTCAGCAAGCCTGACCACCCATTGGTTACTGAAGACCTATTCTAACCCGGATCTTCGCAGGTGATTTTCTGAATGGGACACAAAAATTGGTATCATGACTTGTGCTGTACCTGTGCTCACCTGCTGTACCATTACCTATGAGGTAGTCTGTCTCACAGTCAAATATTTTCTAACTCAAAATAAATTTATTCTAGATATATTGGGTGAGTACGGTTTCATGTTGCTCATAACAACATAACGGGTGGGAAAATGGGCTTAAGACACTGTACCAATGATGGGAATTGAACCTCAGTATCTCATGTGGTGAGCTTTTGCTTGAACCACTTGGCTACCTCACTTACCCTAGAAGAAGAAGTCAAATCAACAGGTGTATCTTTATTAATAAAAGCACAGTATTACAAATAAGTAGGACAGTGTATTTCCAGCTCACAACATGACGTAAGTCACCTACCATCTGCTATCTGTTAATGATTTCCTAGGTGGAGCTATCTGTTTATGATAATACTTCAACCACCTGGTAACAATGCCCTGACTGTTAATGGAAAAGAAAACAGGATGTTCACAGATGGAACCTGGGAGAAACACTCAATGTCCCAAAACTTGCCTCTTGTCCTGGTAACATTGGAAGCTGGTTAAAACACACACTTCATAGCTAA
The DNA here is from genome assembly GCA_008038995.1 of Haliotis laevigata. Lineage (NCBI taxonomy): Eukaryota > Metazoa > Mollusca > Gastropoda > Lepetellida > Haliotidae > Haliotis > Haliotis laevigata. The sequence goes on along the minus strand of VKKT01005256.1, from coordinate 100,445 downwards.
AAAATTAATCATTCTGGACAAGATAAACGATGGAAATCTTCCATGAAGTAAATGAAAACAAAACATGGTGGCTCCTGACTGGTGAAGTGATCACCACACAGAAGTAAGATCAACATGTTATTAACAGTTCACATAAAAACACTGTACACGGATAAACATATTACCATATTCAACACAATTGGTGCTCTCCTTTATTACAATTTCTCAGGAAATGTATTATTTGGAGAATGAAGAATGAGTGTTACTTGAATGAGGTACTTGTTGAGTGAACAACACAGGATGGTCAACGGCAACAGAGGTTGAGTGTGAAACCATCTGAAGACAATCCCAGCTAATATGTGAATGAATATTGTCACCCAGACACTTAATGTCCACAGTGGAGATTTCTTGAGTCCCTAAATCAGGCTTAATGCCGCTTATTCCACGTATATCCTGGCATATCAGCTTTATGTGGTGGTAGGCTAGCCTGAAGGGACACAGGTCTTCGACGTTCACCACTTTGTTCAAATGCATATGGTGCAAGGAAACTGGAAACATTATCGGGATGAACTGACATGCATAAGGGATGCAACTCTGCATAACACATTTTTGTATCTTGCAGTGAGTTGATTTGTAGTTAGCTCATATGTATTTGACAAATGTATGCGCAGGTAAGTCACTTGCATTAGGTTGAATATGGTGATACCAAGAGACTAGAGTCTGGCAGAAGTGGCAATAACACAGGGTTAAACAGGCACAAAGAAAATCATGTACATTGTTAGAAATGGTTCAACTGGTTAAAGGTATGTACAAGAAATAAAACAATAATATTAGCCTTGTACTATTTTTTACATTATCAACATGATTACATTTCTTGGTGAGGTTAGAACTAAATTCATCTTCCTCCAATCACCTTATTGATTTTTGGTAAACCTGGATACCAGTCTCTTAGAATCGGTACTCCAGGGCTAGGACTATCAAGAAAACAGCCAATATATCGGTCTTTCCATGGCCCGTTGTAGTTCTGTCTATCCCTGGGAACATAAGTTGTTTTTCTCTCAGTCAAAGGGACTTTGAGATATACTATTCACACTTTGCTAAGGATCAAATCATGGATTCAACAGTAAACTATGATGTGGGGTCACATTTAGTTTAATTATCTAAGCTTATTGTAAGCATGGATCCTAGGTTTCAGTGTGTCATTTCATCTTTTGGATCCCATACCTGCTATTGACAGGTGTTGTTGACTTGTCAATGACTTGTTCCATGATTTGCAAAATGGTTGATTGGTGCCATGAAAACCATTTTTAAGGTTAGTCATGTATCAAGTGCATATGGTTAGATTAAAGTGACTATATGCCTAAAGAGGGGTTACCATATTATCATTTATCCAGTTTTAAGTGGATTCAATTTCAAACTATGAATCTACGTTTAAGTAAAGCTGTGAATTTTGGTGATCCTTAGCAAAGTGTGAGTAGTATACTATTTTCTGATTGTCCAGGGATCATGAATTGAGAATTCTATCAATCTCAGGACCATATGCTAATATGTTTGTCTTTCCCAGGGTGTTAGTTCATAATGAAGTCTGTCACCGAGAGAGTTTATTGGCTACATCTAACATGTCGGTTTGTATAGGTGCATGACAGCTGTAGCAAACACAAGATCTTGCCATAACCAAACAGCTACTCTTCTTGCAGATCATGAAGGAGAGCATACATCTACATCACAATGTGGAGACTTCCTTGTAATAAATAACACTATATAAAGGTGTTTCATATCTGGCAAATATATTATATTCTAGTGTATATATTGAGCAGTTATGTTTGACGACAGACAGACCAGGTAAGCCCCTGGCTAACCACACATTTACTACTTGCTAAAAGCTATGAGTTGTAACTTTCAGGAAATGTGATGCAATATTCACACATCACCTGCATACAGTGCAGCGACGTGATGCATCAAGAATACAATAATTTCATGAAGCCACACTTGACGAAGAAACTCTGTAACCATGGTAACATATGCTGCAACAAATGTAATTGTGACTGAACCTAACTGCTAAGCACAAGCAGTGCCATTACACATGAACTTGCTTCTAATGACAGAGACAAAGGTCCACTTTCTCCTTCATACCTGCTGCTTAAAATAATACTGATAACAAGCCAACAAGCCCCGGCCCAACAAGCATGGAAACATACTTAGCATGAAAGAGTGAGAAAGCAAATTAAATATACATTATCTGCTGTAAACGATGAGCTAAAACTGTCAGCACATCAGATACAATGTCAGGTCTCCATCATATAGTGAGGGATGTTCCACATGTACAACATGAACTTATATACATTATCATGACCATACATCCAACCACATACAGAGTAACGCTGAAGACATCTGTAAACTGTTGCATCACTATCTGTCTATAGATGGAATCATTCACACTGTTACCATGGTAATAGCACAGGCCAGTGGGTATTCTCAACAAGGATAAAATATGTCGCTTTCAGCAATATTCCACCAATATCACGGCTGGGGACACCAGGGATGGACTTCACCCATTGTACCCATTAGAATAGGGAGTCAAACCCGGGTCTTTGGCGTGATGAGCGAACGCTTTGGCCGCTAGGCTACCCCACTGCCCCACATTTCAATGTAAAGTGTGACAGTACACTACACATCATGCGACCACTCCATAGTCTGTGAGCTTCCTGTTGGTTTTCTTGGCAGGTCTTCCATGTTGTGTACACCAGTACTCCTACATGGTTCCATATACCATGATTCCAGTATCATGTCCGCTGGGCAGATATCTTACTGACTGTGGCATTACCACTCTGCAACCTACTCGACAAGCAACTAGTCCACAGCCCATTGCAGTTTAGTTGTGTATGCATCACGACCAGACTTGGGGAGAAAACAAGCATTCCTATTGTCATGGTCATGTTTAACACCACAAATGGATAGATTCCGCAAGAGTTCAATATTCAGTTGAAGTTAAACGTGGGTTATCTGTGAAGGAAGTGAACTTGTTACAACACATGGCAGGATAATACTGTAATAGCCTGTAGACATGAAGAGAATAGAATATCTGCTTATTTTCAGACAAACGGAATCCAACAGCTGAGTTTTAATTGACCTAAAATAGCATTCATATGCCGGTTCAAGCTTGGGCTCTGGGTATATACTATCTGAATGCCATTTGTATGTCTGAATCAGCAGATAATTAAAAAATGCAAACTTAAATTACATCTAAAAATAGATGAGATTCAACCACATCAAGACATGTTGCATATTGAATATACAGGTAAAATATGAAGACCCCCGAATGAATGGTTGCATCATGAGTTCAGTATATGATTCCTCTTCCTCCTGCTGTTGCTGCTGCTGATTATGTAGTCGTTGTTGGTGGTGGGGTTGCTGAAGTTGTTGTTGTTGGTGGTGATGGGGGTGCTGATGTTGTTGGTGCTGCTGCTGATGTTGGTGATGTTGCTGCAAGCTAGCTCTGCTCCCCCTCACTCTCTTCATACAGAGGTTCCAGCGGGTCGCCAGTGATCAGTAGGCCTCTCTCATACAGGTCCCGGGCAATGTCAATCTGGAAGTAACACAAACTGTCAGTAACGGCAGATACACCTCCAGATGTGGTCACTTCATCATATGTCCTGAAATGGGAATGGTGGATGTGAAACTGGATATTGTCAACAATGTCAACAAGCCAACATGGTGACTGTGGTCTATATATCAGTTAAATGTTACCTCATGACAAGCGTGAATCAAGGACATCTTTGTTCCAGAAATGTTAGAATAATACATGTCGGGCCTGAACTGTGTGGAGGTGTGTGGTCTTGTGAACAGACGCACGTCACAAATCAGTTGACGATAAACAATGTTGGCCACGGAGAGTCCTTGGCGACCCTGCTAGGCAGCTTGTGACGTTTTTCCTATGACATTTTTTCCAGCAACCAAATGAAACACATGTGATACGTGGTCTCACCTTAGGCAAGTGAGTTTGTGCAAAATTGCCTGTGTTCAGCCAGCAGTGAATGAGTACCTTGTGGCATAAGTCATATGACTGTTAACCTCCTGGCACCTGACAGGCAGCTTGGGTTAACCGTGGTAATCATTTCTAAGTGCTTTGAGCATGCACAAGTGCATGGGTACAGGCTGCTGTATACTGTCTACTATTATAAACTCATTTTTATTATGAAGAAAATATTCTGCCAGATGAAAATTGGAATAAAATCAATCCAAGTTCAATCACCTACTGACTTGCATTGTAAATTCCTAAAGTTCATACTATTCAGTGATTAGTGCTTTGCTGAAACAAAAAAAGGGAACATACTCGGTCCTGAAGGTTGTCGAGCGGTAGACTGTCGATGGCGATATATTCGGGATATGCATGGATGAGGTATTCCACCGCCGGGGCAGCCTTGTAATGAAAGAAAATATCTTTCAATTGAATAAACTGATCAATTTTCATTAATAAGTGTACTCACATTCAACTATTCAAGTAAACAATGTTGTCAACATTGAACAATCCAATGATTACAGCACCCGTACTGCCCACATTCAGCCCTCAAAGTACTGCCTACATTCAGCCGTCCAAGTACTGCCCACATTCAGACATCCAAGTACTGCCCACATTCAGACATCCAAGTACTGCCCACATTCAGACATCCAAGTACTGCCCACATTCAGCCTTCCAAGTACTGCCCACATTCAGACATCCAAGTACTGCCCACATTCAGACATCCAAGTACCGCCCACATTCAGCCATCCAAGTACTGCCCACATTCAGCCATCCAAGTACTGCCCACATTCAGACATCCAAGTACTGCCCACATTCAGACATCCAAGTACTGCCCACATTCAGACATCCAAGAACTGCATATTCCGCTTCATCAACATTACCTCTGCAAGTATCTCTATGAACTGTGGCTCGTTTCCATGGTAGACACGGCTGTTCTCAAGGCAGTGGTAGATTCGAACCTGGTCCTCTTCTGTCACCAGTCTTCAATGTAAAACACAGCATATCAAGGACTGATCTGTTATGGTAGATTCAAACAGACCCAAAATACAATGAGAGTTAGCGAGTGAGTGAGCTTAGTCTTACACCGCTTTTAGCAATATTCCCGCAATATCAAGGCGGTGAACACCAGAAACTGACATCACTCATTGTACCCATGTTGGGAATTGAAACCACATCTTCGGCGGCATGAGCGAACACTTTAACCACTAGGCTACCCTGTCACTGTTGGACATTAAAACAAAGGTTTCTCCATTAGCGAAGAAGCAAAGACATCAGACACATTTACACAGCCCCGCTGCCCATGAAGAATTCCACACTATATGGAACTGATCAACACTATCATGAACTAATCCATACTATCATTTATTAATTAACACTATCATGAACTAATCCACACTATCATTATTAATCAACACTATCATCAGCTAACCATACCATCATGAACTAATCCTTACTATCATGAGCTAATCGACACTATCAAGAACTAATCAATGCCATCATGACCTAATCAACACTATCATGAACTAATCCATATAATCATGAACTAATTCATAGAATCATGAACTAATCCAAACAATAATGAACTAATCCATATAATAATAAACTAATCAACACTATCATGAACTAATCAACACTATCGTGATCTAACCCATACTATCATTAACTAATGCATACTATCATGACCTAATCCTTACTATGATGAAATAATTCATATAATCATGAACCAATCCATACTACCATGAAGTAATCTATACTACCATGAACTAATCCACAATATCATGAACTAATGTATACTATCATGAACTAATCCACACTATCATGAACTAATCCACACTATCATGAACTAATCCACACTATCATGAACTAATCCATACTATCATGAAATAATCCATACAATCATGAACTAATCCATAATATCATGAACTAATCAACACTATCATGAACTTAACACTATCATGATCTAATCCATACTATCA
>VKKT01005255.1:35623-52679 GCA_008038995.1 Haliotis laevigata | reverse complement strand
GTTTATACCACCTAACACGGGTTACAACAAGGGAGTATTAATGGCTGTATTGCATGTGAAAATTTATGGGCCGACACTGTTTTGAGCATACAAACAGAACTTCATTGTTGCATAAGAAATACATATAAGCATTTGCTATGTGCTAAAACTGTTTGTACCTATTTACCTAAGTAACTTTTCAGATTCTTCTAGCAATGGCAAAGTAGGGTTGTTTAGTTTACGGATTCAAATAAATCAAATGTCAATTTTTAATATCATACGTAATAGACGTCATATTTTTACATGGCATGGTTAAATATCAAGGTAAAAAACACAGAAATGGGATCAATTTGGATCAGTCATTATACCATCCGGGCATTAGAAAATCTGAAAAAGCCCACACTGCTTTGATACTTTATTACAATCAGACAAGAACTACCAGGGATATTTTCAAATAACTGCATCTGATGGGCATCCACTCTTCTTAATGTCACACTGTTTAGGTTGAAGAAATTAACCATAACTGTGATGAGCGAGGCTGATAATCGTTTTCGCTATACTAGCATCTGGCTCGAAACAAATAAGGCCTAGCGACACCAAGCCATTTTGACAAAATCGTCTATGAAAACAAGTTGTAACTCGGAAACTAGGCAAAGCAGGAGACAAAATAAAATCACAGTTGATTGTGAGAACATATAGCTCCCATTTTTTTACAACAGTTGTCACGATTTCAGGTTTATACAAACCTGTAAACAAGATAATTTACCTCCTAAAATGTACATGAATTCTGCATCAGCCCTCATATATAGTCCTCATATGACGTCACAGAGATGCGCCGCTCTGATTGGTTGATATTTTGTTCGCGGGTGAGAATTGTGCACTGTTGTTAAAAAGGTCGATATAAGTTAATTAAAGATTGAACTGAGTAGTTTCATGACAGGGTTTCATTTATAACGAAGCTAATTAGTGATTTATGTATTTGTACCCCCTTTGAGTATATGTGATTTCTAAACTACAGTGAGACAGAATCATCTTGACTTCATCAAATATGTGTTTTCAGTCTTGAGTCTTGTGTGTACATTCTCAATCCATCTGATCCAGTTTGTGTACGTAATCTCTTCTATGTCCAAGTAGATAATATTTATAGAAATAGCATAATAATGTGACCAGACAATGTTTGGTCCTTCTGTACGCCTAGTACACATACAAGAGTTGAATATGCACCTGATACAGAATAAATCTCCAGTACCTCTCTTTCAGGCAGTAAGAATATACTAAAATTATGGTACAATCATCAGGCTGGTAACCTAGGTAACAGCAATGGCTTTGATCATTGATTGTATCAACCACTTAGTTTGCCTGGCACACATATTTATATCCTGACATGATCTAACTGAAAAAAATTCTAACTGTGAAGGCAAAATTATTTTAACATATATTCTCTGGAAATTTTTAAAGCTTCTCAGATCCTTAGCTATAGTGAGCAACCTACACTGTAATGCTTCCCTAGACTGGAAATTAGATCCTTTTTGACAGTTTTCTCAGTGGACTCAGCTTCAAACTGGGAGTCCTCTGATGATCATTGCTTTGGTCGTTCTGTCCAAGACCAACAGCAAATTTCTCCCAGGAAACTCTTCAGTAGTGTTTGAAGTGGGTGTCTCACCACAGTTGTTGGCTTCTGTTTATTCCAACTATAGCATCAGGTAGCTTCTTCACCTCCCACATTCCTACACAGAATGTGTCAGCAAATCTCATCTGTTTGGCCATCCATTGATCTTGCTGGATTCCAATATCAAAGAGGCCAAAAAGCATTATGACAGTGACATATTAACTTCATTCTGCAGACCAGGGACATTTATCACAGTGTTTAATGATTCTTGTTTGGTTATAGCATTAACTTTGTCCAAGCCCTGTGGCCATTGCTAATGTTTGTATCTTTTGGAAAGGGTTTTATGCTGACTGCAGTTGCAAAATTAGGCTGTTTTAGAGTAGATTTAGCATTTCTGAAAAATCTGCCTTTGCCTGATAAGGTTTTGTCTCATTCTATATATCAGTAGGAACTCAACATTATCAATCAAGGCACTGAAAAAAATGCAGGGGACATGCAATGTATCAAACAGGGTACTTGATAAACTTGATAAACGTCACTCTATTTTCTCGCCAGGTTCTCCTTTTACCGATTAAACCTCTATAGGTAGTTTCGCAGGCATTCTCTAAGAAATCCCAAGGAATTTCTTCAGAATTGCCCGCATCCCAGGGATTCTGAGGAATAGCCCTTGACTTGCCCTTGATTATTTTACTTGTTTTGAAGATTGATATGATTTTGTCTTGCCATTTCTGAATACGATCATAAAATATCACATTATTGAAAACATCCAATATATTGTGTCAATGCTTGGTTTCAAACCTGCAACCCTTAACTTACTGGCTTGGCGGTTTTATCCACAAGGCTACAAAGATCACTGTGAAGAATGAGATTTTTTGTCAGTTTCAACCATGTGTTCCTTACAAGATGGGTAGTGCGGGCAGGACACAGGTAGCGTGTGCAGAGCACACGTACTGCACATTCAAGGCAAAGGTATCGGCTGCCAGTCGCATACCACTTAATTTCAACAGTAAATACCAAATATTAAAATTATATCTAAAGTATATCTTCGGTCAATTCAAAACCTCTGAGTCAGTTTTGATCCTTCACGTAACACATGCAGGGAAGGTCCAATGTGAAAAATTGTGATTCACTCACTCACTCCAGTAGTGCATATGTTCTGTACTAGTGTTTACTTAACTATAAGGGAACCAGGTGGTTCTGGTCAAAAGGTAGACAACCCTAACTGCTGTTTCATCCTCAATATCACATTATAACTTCTCTTCCTACTGATGTGGGAAAACAAACCCTGTACACTTGCTGGCACTGTGATCACAGTGCGTACTAACATGATGGCAATACGCTCTCTATCAACATGTAGTTTCCTGCTGTGGTACAAACATTTGATATCACCATATTCACTTGCGAAGTTAATGATATTTGCAATCACATGCATCAGTAATTATATTTTGTGTTAAATATCACAGAATCCAGTGATGATATTTGCTTGAAACAACCTTTCAACTCAAAATAGATTCATGGCACTTAAAAGTCATTTATTGATAATATGGGTGCCAAAAAGAATGGTTTTAGGATATAACATGGAGATTGCATGAATAAGTATATCCTGCACAGTCATCGGAAGAACACGTACCATTAATTGTGTGTGGAATATTCCCCATGTGGGGAGAGTTACAGCCGAGACTTGCAGGGATCGGTGCCTCAGCCTGTCTCTGGATGATATCGCGAGAAGATCAATATAGTGCTGGGGAAAGACATAAACACAAAACTCCCATGGGCCATCTCTGTCAGCTTAGTGTCTCCATTAATTTATGTATAGATTCATTCCATTTCAGTAGAAACTTAGTTTTTGGTGTTTAGGGTTATGTTGACACCAAGTTGACTGTCGCAGTCACCATTTGATAGAAGTGATAGGTTGTTTATCTGAAGCCTTTCAGTTCAGCATCTGGTGTGATGTTATGGCAACTATTCTTCAAGAACAGTTGTCAATTTTCATTAGAAAATTTAGTAATGATATACAGTTTCATTTTAATATGACACTCCAACATTAATGATTTCTTCAAGGGTTATTGCATGATCACAGCAAATATGATTTGGAGCAGACAAACCAGTGTTGATATTGATCTAAACTGCCAATGGACACCAACCATTTCACATTGCTGAGAGAGTGTCTCCATTGGTTTTAAGCACAACCTCTGCTTAATCTTTAAGACCATTGCACATGATTCTTCATGAACTGTGGCACTGTTTTGTAAGGTATTGAAATTCATTTGACAATTCAATAGATTTCTTTGGTCTTTGTTTCGTGTAATATTCTTATATTCCGTGCTGTATCTGAATACTGTAGCATTAACCTCAGCTCTCTCGCCCTTATTTCACAATTTATGGTTTCCCTTTGAGGTGAAATGGTAACTGACCATGAATGCCTTTGAAAACATAACGCATCTTGGACAGGTTACCTACTGCCCAGAGAAAACAGCTTCTGGTTGATCCAGTCTCTACCACTATGAAATATGTCTAAACCAATGTCTGATTTAGATGATGTGTCTGCACCAGTCCATGATTTCCCAGAAGTCACCAGGAGCATGATGACACTTCCTGTCTAGAAGTCATCCACTGATAACCTACAATACATACAAATGTATAAGGCCCTGCTCACTCATAAACTACATTGCGATATAGGATGGGCTTATACTTCAACCAAGTTTAAGCCCAAGAGATAGCCATAATCAATATAACAGCACGTAGACCATGAAACAGCACCATGAGCATATAATCCCCTGGTACAGTTTCATCCAAGCTACCAACACCAACATAAAGCATTGTCTCATTGGTCTATAGATTGCACAGCTACATAACTCTCTCTGTGGCTTGATTAGGTTAGTGTGGACCAAGTCTTTGTAACTTGCTGTCTGTCTGTCTGTCTGTCTCCCCCTCACACATTATAGGAAGAAAAACAACACAGTCTGGAAGCTCTGGAGAGTGTTTACTATCTGTCTACTTCATCTTTGAACATACAACACCTTCTAGGTTTCCTTGACCCTTGAACTTTGTGGCTGCCTAATCAATTAAACCAGGTTCGTACTGCTTTCTGCTGAAGGATATTAGTCTGTTCCTCTCCATCGATCTATGTCATCTATAATGTTTGATGTATTATGATTTTGTTCAGGATTAATTGTGAGGAAGTAATTGCTTTGCTTGTATTGCCCATGGTCTCTTGAATGATAATGTCTACAGATGGTAAATATCATGGAAGGGCAATCAGTTCCTTTCAAATCCCTTTTCAAAACCAGGGAATTTTGTAAAGGATAAAGGTTATTTTAGGCTGAAATGAAATTGAAGGAACAATGACTGAGAGATTAGGGTCAGTTTTGAAGATGAATCTCCAGCATATATTTCTTAAGAAAAGGGAAGTAACAATGTTCATTTGAGCTTTGTGCCACTTTGATCATGTAGCCATTTTAATAGTTGGAAGTACAAAGAAGAGTCTTTGGAGATAGCATCATACAGGGAATCAAACCCAAGCCTGGAGACAAGCTAACGTGATTACCAGGCTACTAAGCTAAATAAGTGTAATAATAAGATGAAGAATGAAACCTTTGAATGTTTATTGGTCATGCTGGTAGATATGAATCATTTTCTTCTGATTTTCCTAGGAATCAATTTGATAAGACAATTCTAGATTTGTGACAAAATATTGCTGTTATCCTATCATGCATAATGAGTAAGTGTATTCTTGACACATGCCAATCCATTTTTCCACATCCATTTATATATCTGTCTGTGGCCCCAATTATATAGTGTCCCGAATGTCAAGGTATTTGTAGAGCCATGTGGTATTTGTTCCTGTCGCTGGTGTTCCAGCATCAAAGGCTGCTTCCAGATCAAGCAGATTAGGTTTACATCAAGAGTTGACATAAGATGCTCCTGAGATGACTTTGAACTCTGCATCTATATGTATAATTCCCTTGGAGGCTTGTACAGTTTCTCATGTCTGCAATGAAACGAAGTTGACGAGAGGGTGGGGGTTTTAGGTTGAGGACGGAATATGATTTGACACTTGATGCCTCTGCTGAATCCTGAAAAAAAGTTTGAGTGGCCATACTTGTGGTCAGTACAAATAAATACGATGATGAAATGACTGATAACAAAAGTGTGATGGTATATGAATCAGTGATTATTAAGCCAGAGGTTACATAAAACAGACTCGGAACTATTGTCGATTATTTAAATAAATTATAGCTACCATGTTGATAATTTGAAACTAGATGATACCTTCTCCTATGCAGAGTATTAATATCATATATTAAAGGTTTAAGTATCAATTAGCCGGATGAAAGTATCTTCTACACAGATGGTATTATCATCTACATAGATGTTACAAATATCTTTGACTTTGGAACTAATACACTTTCAAAAGTTACAAATGTGGGCCACCATGCACTTTCAGTTAAGCAAGCAGAGTCAGCCCCCTTAAACCACAAATAATGCGGTTTAGCCCATGGCTACATTCAGCTTGCAATATTAAGCTCAGTTTGATGTGTTTTGAAGACATGAAGATTTTGTTTGACACATGTTTGACGGTTTTCTTCCAAAACAAGCCAGAAAGGATCAGGGCTGAAAGACCATGGAGCTCCTCAGTTGTTATGCATGAGATCACAATTAATCTATTTTTCACATTTGCAAATATTAAACTCCAACATAGATACTAATTCAACATCAGTATAATAAACCTTGAACTTCTAAGGTAACAGTTGATCATGGTGAATCTTCTCTGACATAGATGCAAGCCCCTTGTTTGCTTCTGTCTTCAAGGTGTTTGAGCTTCAGCTCTCTCACTGCCCATGTCATAACCACCAGGCCTGGGTGATGCTTGACCAATAAATAACTGCTCCCTTGTGGAATTTGCTCTCTTAGCTTCACTCTATGATAATGTATCTCTGATAGGCTTGTGTTGTAGTGAGCCCTCAGGGACTTCATCAGCATCACCAGCAGATGCTGGTCAAGACATGCATGATTCTGATTGCTGCTTGACCACCGCTTATTTTCCTGTCTAGTTTAACCTTGAGAGAATGCTCCATAGCTTGGTAGTGTGTCTTGTGGACGAGAGGTGTTTGATGTAATCTGATATAGCTAGGAAAGGGGTTCGATGTTGCTGTAGTTCTGCAAGAAGGTCCCAACACTTGTCAGTGTGTAGAAGTGTGAACTACTGGGTAGCAAGTGGTAGAGATATTAGCTTTCTGCTGTGACAACAGTTTGAAAAGCCCCCCTGCAAAACAAAAGATTGCTTCTCACTAGAACAATTACATAAACATTAATTCATTAAGGCACAGAATAAAGCAAATGTGTTCTCAGTGAGATAATAATTGAGGCCTTAAAACTAATGAAGATTTACAAGCATGACATGTATTCCCAAAGCCATCTGATGAAGCAGGTGTTGTTACTGTTGCAGTAAAGAGTTGCAGGTAAAATCTGAGTTAATGATAGGCAAGTAATTTCAATACATGGCATGAAGCCAAGACAGTAAAGTCTTCTGAGGCCATATTTAATGTTAGCTGCCATCATATGACTGTAACATAATTCAAGGCATTATAGCAAAAAAACGCAATCTGATGGAAACTTGGCAAGAATTATAACCAAAGTAGATTTCTTTTGCATCAAATATGACATGATCTGCAATAAAGATGACAATCTGCCAACAGCCTTGTGGTTTGGGTTGAGTTCAACATAGGAGAGACATCTCTAACTTGACCTTGGTAGCCATGACCTGCATCTGGCTGATGTAGGAATGAAACAACATTGTACAGTCCTCTCAGGACACAGCATCATGGTACTGAAGCTGAAAAATGCTCATCTAGTTTGCCAACACAGAAGAGACATCTCTAACTTGACCTTGGTAGCCATGACCTGCATCTGGCTGATGTAGGAATGAAACAACATAGTACAGTCCTCTCAGGACACGGCATCATAGTACTGAAGCTGAGAAATGCTCATCTAGTTTGCCATGAATGTGTGGGGAAAGATGCAATCTCCTGTCTGACAAATATGGAAATGAGAACATTTTTTGAGAATTTTACAGAAATTCGGTCAGCATTTTGTTTTATCTTTATGGTAATTGCTTCACAGTAAGAGAGGATGGGAAACATTATGGTGAACGTCAGTGAATACTCTTCTCTTGATTAAAGTATAAGTGAAAAACTTACAATGATGAAATGCCAGATAAAAGTATGAAAAAGGATTGTATTTAAATGGATTGAAATTTAATCAAGGAGGATAAGTTCATTACAATTTAAAATCTTGTTTGTAACTTCTTAAATTCATGGACTTTAGTAGCGAAATATTTGATAATAGAAATGAACAGGAAGAAAGTGTTGGTGCATCACAACCAAATGTAACTAGGTTAGTAGCTCCACTGGTGGAAAGATTCGGGATAGATAGAAGTGACTTGGGTATTTGCCAGACCTGTGTCAGACCGTCCCATCCAATTACAGAGAGATGGAGCAGAAATCCATTTGAGTTCATCTAAATGGGTAGCAGTGAGTGGTCTGTTGACAGTGTCTCCTGCTGCCCTGTCACATCTTAATGTGACCAACTATGTAATACCATGAAGTCTTTTCTTAGCTGCCATGACCAATATTATCTATGTTCTATGTTAATGTGGTGTTCAATTCAATTTTAAAATTGTATCAGCAATGTTTCAGCTATAACTTTACTTAATATCTAAGGATTTGGTGGAGATAATATATGTTTTTTAAATGAAATGGTGAGCTTCCAGGAATGGTAAATTCCAGAGTTCCAAAGAATGGTAATGTCTTAACCTTTCTGGTATTGTGTAGCTCTGTGAGCACACATGTGGCAACTGTAATGAGCTAAATATATTTATGTTCATTGCGTCATCAGTATTACATGCTCCTATATTCCATTTCATTTCCATGTTACGATTAATCACTTAGCATTAACTTTTGTTCTACCATGTAACACCTTCGGATTGGCTGATGCTCAAGTTCTGTGAGTCTGGTGATAAGGGTAGAGATTTGGACAGAATTGTCCAGCTGTTACCTCATAGGTCAAACCAGATCGGTTTGTGGCAATGATCCTGTAATGAATCTGATGGTTGTAGCTGCCGTATGGTTTAGGTATTAGTGAAATGTGAAAAACTGTATTGTGAATTTGGCTCAAAATGTCTTTCAGTGGCATTTAGAAGTTGTACCTTGATGTCAACTCAAGAGTTCACCTGATGAAAGGAACTGGAATGGTCTCGAAACGTCGTGAGAGAAATTTAAAAGAAGTTTAATCCATAAAAATATCTTGGCTCAGAATGTTTTGTTCTATTGTGTTGTTTGTTACAAGGACCATCATATTCAAATGGCTTTAAAACTGGATTGTCTTGTGCAATGAAGATTAAACAAAATGAGAGACTGATGTTTCTTCTTTTCTGCTAACTGGAAACTAAACTGTGTATGGCAATACTGTGTTCAGAGATGCACTTTTTTCATTGAAAACTAACGAAGAGTGATTTTTTTATGATAAATATAATCTCACCCTCGTGTCTACTGATATCAATTGGATCAACACTCGTTGATAAATGTAAAAATATCATCGGCAAGCCTCAGATTTTTGTATCTTTATCAACTCATGTTGATATAATTGATATCAGTAGACACTTTGGTGAGAATCTCTATTTGTGCTATCAAACACTGGTTTGAGTGGCCAAGATTCAGTCATATTCAATCTTCTATGAAATATTAGATTATGCAACTCAGCATAAACAACATTCAATCAAAATGTTATATAAATTATTTCTCTGGTTCACTCTGTCATGATCCAGGGCTTGGATGAAAGGTCATCAACTGGTGGTACTTAGAGAAACTAGGTCAGCATAGAGCTAGACAGATACACCAACCTCATGACAACACCTTCTGACTTTCCCTGTCAGATTAAGTCTTTTGTGGAACGCATACTGTCACTATCCCCTTGATGTCTGTCTGCAAGATATAATCACCCTCACCATGACTGTTAATATGGGCATACTCGTGATGCATTAGCTTAGTGTCATCACAATGAAAAGATTCTCTTCCTTCACCTTTCCTCTTAATTAGTCATTAATATTTGTCTGTGTGTCTGTTTTCTGTACGATACTGTGACTGAGTTGTTTTATGCCATTGTTAATAGTATACAGTGTATGAAATAAGCCAAAAACACAGTCAGACATCAGGGCTGGTAACTTCAAAATGTTACCAGCCCAAAATAGATTTAACCAGACCAGACAATCCAAAGAAAATAACTCTACAATCAAAAATTCTGTGAACCTGAGACATACATTTACTGTCAAACAACCTATTCATAAAAGGTCATTTTCAGAGAAATCCGACTAAAATTTTATCTAAATTTTTTACCAGACCATCGGGCTTGCTAGCTGTAAATTTAGACTATAAATTTAGCCCATCTTGGGCGGTAGGACGGACCTTATTTCATACACCACAGTACATAATAACCTGTCAGCTTAATGTACAAGGAAATTCTGAAGTGATGAAGAGACCTCTTTGGAAAAGTCACAAACTTGGGCTTGTTGCTAATAAACCAGCTAACATAATCAGTGTAAATGTTGGACTTTAATCTACAATCATAGGATCACGATATACCCAAGATATGCAAGTTTCATACCTAACCTTACTGGAATTCTTTATGGCAAGTGTCACACCAAGCTGGAGATATAATATTCATACTTATCCAATGACACATCATCTTGGAAAAGGATGGATAGGTTTCAGTAACATAGGGCTAGAGAAAACTCCCAAGTCAACATCATTTTGGGTAAAAAAATAGAGGACATTTCACATTTTGGATGTTTTGGCAAGGTGAGTGAGTTTAGTTTTACGCCCCACTCAGCAATATTTCAGCTATATGGTAGCGGTCTGTAAATAATCGAGTCTGGACCAGACAATCCAGTGATCAACAACATGAGCATCGATCTGCACATCTGGGAACCAATGGCATGTGTCAACCAAGTCAGCAGCCGGACCACCCGATCCCGTTAGTCGCCTCTTAGGAAAAGCATGGGTTACTGAAGACACATTCTAACCCGGACCTTCACGGGTCTTTTGGCAAGGTACAGTGGCCAGGCCTGGCCCTGGTAAATCTGAAGCCATGGTCCAGGAGTCATAACATGTACTTACTAAATTAACTTTCTGACTATGTTTTACCTTTCCTGGAGTATTCTGTACACAAATTACACAAGTACTGTTAAGAATCCCTATGAGGGCCAGTTCCAGTAGAGCTGGTGCTCCAGTCTGTCTGTAGTGTAGTAATGCATAATTCACAGTACTTGGGTAAGCCTTCATCTTTATGTAATTTCTGGCTGAGGATGGGGGATAACAGGCCACACTTGCAAACAGTCCGTGATCAATGATGCTGTTGTTTTCACTATAGGTTAGCCATGACTGTTAGGTGCCTCACATTGGGACTGGTCCTCAAATCAAGCGGGGATTATAAGCTGTTGCTATGACTGCTGCTCATTATGTCTGTATTAAGCATACTAATGGTTATTTGGCTGGTTGATCTAATTGAAATTATGTATCTTTGATGTCAGTTGGCTAGGTTAATGGTTTACAACAGAAATGTATTAATGCATTGATGTGTATTTATAATTAGTTTTCATTATTTTGACGAATTTTGGTCTGATCGGGATTGAATTATCATGTAGATCATAAAAGTATCGTAAATGATTGTAGGATATTGAATATTGATAGTGTTGTGCATGATAGTAAAGTATTGACAGATTTATAACTTTAGATGACACTGACAATTTTAAATATGATGGTCATGACAGTGTTATACATTATGATGGACACTATTATGCATGATGATAATATTTTGTAAGTATTAGAAATAATGATATCATATTGACTGTTATACATGAGGATCATTATTTATGATGGTGCTCTTGACAATATTGTACATGATGATATCAACAGTATTATACATGGTGATATGTCAAATGACAGCGTTACACAAGATTACGGTAGTAGTGGTAGTGGCAGTGGCAATCCAAAAATTCAGTGTTTTCTGTTTTCGTACAGTCATTTTATTAGCCTTTTAAAACCTTTTCTAAAATGCCTAGAAATGAAATCATTTTGTCAAAATCTACGCATTTCTTTGCTGGACGGCTGCTTTTTTCCCGGAAGTAAGTTCACATATACCGAACAGAAACGGACCGAACCGACCGCCTTGTACCGCAATACGTACCGTACCGTGGTAAGAGCATACTGTTTCACCCCTACTGCGCATGATGTTATTGACAACAGTATTATACTTCGTGATATAATCATGATGATCTTGACAATATCTGATATGATGAAAGTATCTTGAAAATATTAACTTGATGATATGTTTGTGACAGTTATACATGATGATCTTGATAATATTATGAAATTTTTAACAATATTAATGTAGTGATATTATATATAGTGATGATCTTGACATGATTGTATAGTTTTGAGGATGTCACCATTACTGGTTATATATATAATCTCTGATTGGCACATTGAGATGCCTATCACATCTCATAGTCTTTGATGTTCAAGAGTGACT
The DNA here is from genome assembly GCA_008038995.1 of Haliotis laevigata. Taxonomy (NCBI): domain Eukaryota; kingdom Metazoa; phylum Mollusca; class Gastropoda; order Lepetellida; family Haliotidae; genus Haliotis; species Haliotis laevigata. Next base: position 40,504 of record VKKT01005255.1, on the reverse strand, counting down.
CCTTAATGGCTGATAGGGAAAGATGGACTGCCTCTCAGCAGAAAGACAATAATTGTAAATATGTCAATCAGAACATAATGGAAGACTCAGGGTTCACATAAAATGGAGCTTATCCTAAAAGCATTTGGGGGTTGCTTCCTGTGAAACCCTGTGTCCATTAATTCTTTGATACCTGTATAAAGAAGCATCATGATACGTCAAGAAGTTATATTTGTAAGAGAAACTGTGCCTTGTCATGAGACAGCTATGTCTGTGTGCTTCCATGTATAAATTATTCCCCTCTGTATTTCAAAGCCTGGTGTCTGCAAATACTGTCTGCCTGCCAACTCAAGCCTTATTTCAAGTATGCATATAGAGATGATAAACAACTCAAAAGAGCATTGCTCTGACAATGACAGTGGACATCAGACACATTCCAACAAGCCCTTGAATATCATACACAACTCTATAGACATTAGACACATCTGCACAACTCCATGGGCATTAACACATTCCAACAACTCCATTGACATCAGACACAACTCTATTGACGTAAGTCACAACTGTTGACATCAGACACAACTCTGTTGACATCAGACACAACTCTAATGACATCAGACACATTATCACAGTTCCTTGAAAATCAGACACATCCCAACAACTCCATGGACATCAGACACAGCCCAACACCTTCATGGAAATGTGATATATTCCAGCAACGTCTTCAACATCAGACACATCCCAACAACTCCATGGACATCAGACACATCCCAAAACCTTCATGCACATCAGACACAGCCCAACACCTTCATGGACATAAGACACAGCCCAACACCTTCATGGCAATTAAATATATTCCAGCAACCTCTTCAACATCAGACACATCCCAACAACTCCATGGACGTCAGATCATCCCAATAACACCATGGACGTCAGATCATCCCAACAACTCCATGGACATAACACTTTCCTTGTCATTTTCTGAAGCACAGACTCGGCTCCAAATATCAAGGAAACTGAAACATTATCATAAAACCTTAGTGAGTGTTTAACCCACACATCCAGACATAGAACCACAAGCATCAGCATACCCTGATAATCTGAATGTTCAAGGCATCTTCGATGTCTTGCTTGATGTACTAACCCCATTATTCAGATAACTGTCAGTTGATTAAATCACATGATCCCTTGTTATGTTAATGGCCTTCAGTAGATTTAATACAACTTGATGAAAAACATAATCACATTATTGATTAATAATGTGTTTCTTTCACATATTTATAATAAAGTTGTCAGACAAATGTATTGGAAAGATATTTTGGAGAAGAACTGAACATTTTATTGATCAAACTAAGCCTCTAATATGCAATCTTCCGACAATAAAAGTTCAGAAATTTCATTATGATTGTAATCCTAAGCTTGTTACTGGAAACATTTATTTTCCTGTCATCCCAAGGGCTTATAAATGAGGTGAACTGAAGTGACAGCCGTGAAGATAACCAAATAACAGGGAAGTAGTATCTACAGCAGTTTGGTTTCTAGGAAACACAACCACAAGGGCCATGGCCAGTGAGGAAATATTGAGTTTGCTATTTTCAGAGTACCACCACATCAAGAGCTGTGTTTACAAAACTTGTATCACAAATGCTCAGTGATCAGGCAACAAGACCACTCTGAACATTGATTTTCTTCATCTGTTGAGACTTGGAGTCGTTTGATGTTTTTGGAAGGCAGTTTTGGCAGTAGATTCATCAGAATGTAATCTTAAGAGCCATGGACGTTAAGTGAAATGAACGAAATGATATGGGTTACCAGGTGAGATCTTAAAAACGTTTCATTTTATTGTTGTTTATTACTAGAACTTCCTGAGAGTCAGTTTAATCAAGGCAAGGTTCTCACTCACAAGAATTAAAATTCCTTACTCACTCTGTTCGGTATAGTCTGTCTCACAGTCCCTGAACCACATTATTTTCCCAACTGCCTAGTTCTCCCTGCAATGCTAAAGCCCTAAATGAAGCAAGTCTAGATTTTCCCAACTCACTGGGGCTCCTTTTCAATTTAAATGGGTTTATTTGTTACTGTCAGAATAATATGTATTCAGGGACTAAGCATTAGTCTATGTTCGGTAGTGTGTATGTTCTGTACTAGTGCTTTTCTCTGTGCACAATAATGGAACCAGCTGGATCTGACCATAAGGTGGACAAGGTCACAGCCCTAACTGCAGTTTCAGCATCACCATCACATAATAACTTCTTTACCTACTGACCGCCGTGATGTTGCTGGAATATTGCTAAAAAGCGGTGTAAAACCAAACTCAGTCAGTCTGTCTACCTACTGATGAGGGAAAAGGAACCCTTCACACTTGCTTGCAGTACAATAATGGAATCAGCTGGATCTGTCCATAAGGTGGACAAGGTCACAGCCCTAATTGTTGTTTCAGCCTCAATATCACATAACTTCTCTGCTTACTGATGAGGGAAAACAATCTGCACACTTGTTGACCCTGTGATGACAATGGGACATACACTGATGAAAGGTATTCACATTCTATCAACATATACTTTACTACCGTAGTCCTGAAAATTTGAACATCACCATATTCATTCATGAATCAGCTATTCAGGAATATGTGCTTCTATGAACTGGTTTTATGTAATCTTTTGTTAAAAACAAGAAAATGTATGTATGAAGAAAACCATCTAATGCTTGTCATGACACATATGCTGGACAAAATAAGTTAGGGATATTGGCATTTTTATGATTGATATTTTATCAGTGTGACAATGAATAAATGGATCATTATTCATAATTTCAAAATTTACATATATCCCTAACTACTTTTGTCCAGTATATAATCTACATATTATGTTACCTAGTGTCCATTTAACTAGAACATGAATCTGATATTTCACTTAACTTAGGACAGGGTAACACAGCAGATATTCCATATACAGTTGGAATACATTATGTTTCCCACATAACGAGGACTCTGTGTTTTGTCTGACTGACTGATAATTCCGCAAGCGTTCATTACTGTAAGGTTCTACTTTCATCATGCTTTTCACTTCAATTAATCAACATCTTTGTATTCCACCAGTGTAAATTATACATATTATTTTGCCATAAACCATTTCTATATGATTAGAAGTTCATGCAAGATAAATCACTAACAGTGCATGTATTAATCAAGTTGTCAGAACCAGTAATACCAATTTCCCCTTCCATGTTACAGGAAGGAATTAATCTCAACAATGTAATGTGACAAGACAGTAAAATCACAACCATGATGTATTCCAAAGTGCATATATCCATTGTTGATGTGTCACCAGTTCTGTATACACTGATCAGATTTGTTCAGCTTGAATTCAGGGTGGTGGGGTAGCCAAGTGGTTAAAGCATTTGCTCGTCGTGCAGAAGACCCGGGTTAGATGCTCCACATGGGTACAATGTGTGAAGCTCCTTTCTGGCTCTGCCGTGATATTGATGGAATATTGCTGAAAGAAGCGTAAACCTAAACTCACTCACTCACTCACTCCATCATGAATTCAATGTCCAGGTGAGGATTCACCTCACAAAACAATAGTTATAATACAACTAGGAAACATGTACATACATAGTGATCATCTCAACTTATCATTATCCTTTGTTATCATGTTGTGTTTTCAATTAAAGAATAAAGTTTGTGTTTATTTTGATGTCGCCCTCAGCAATAATCCAGGTGTACTGTGGTAACCTGTATATAATCGAGTCTGTACCAGACGATCTGTTGATGGACGTGATGGGCATCGATCTGTGCAGGCGTGTTACGATGACATGCATGAACCAAGTCCGGGAGTCAGACCACCCAATTCCATAAAAACCTCTTCACAGATTTCAAAGATTGCATGCCAACTTGAATCTTCGTGGGGCAGAGATTAATAAATAATTTTAAATTTCCATGCCATCCAGAAGTATGGTACTCAATTTTCCGATGTTTTGCAGTTATGAATTGTCAACATGGAGGTTTTTCTGAAAGTTCTGAAGGGAGAGTCATGCTTTGTTAACATATATACTGACCGATACAGATTTGTGCAAAGGATGTTTCCATGTATTAAATGTGATTTTACAAAAGTTACTACAATTTGTTTTAGAATATGAAAAAAGAAATTAATGTCAGGTGACGTTAGTTACCCAATGAAAATCACAATGGCTGCCTGTATGTCGTTATATTACATATGTTATGTGGAAAGAGTAGGTTGTCCCAGCCATCTAATACCAACTCACTCACACGCAGCATGTACAAACTCTGCTGCTGCAGCCTCCTGCCTTAGACATTGTGTGTAATGGCAGTCATTATGGCATGTAATTACTCTCTATTCATCTTGAAAGATGCGACCCCTGTTGCGTCAATCATCCATCATTTAGCCGGACGAGGATAGTGGTCGTTGGCTAGGCATTGATTTTCTGACTGGTATGTGCCTTTGGTTTTGTACACCTACTGCTGCATATATTGTGGAACAAGGTCAGGACTAGCACAAGGTGGGAGGTTGAACACAGAGTGTGGGTGGTGGTGGTGGTTAGAGGGATGTCTACAAGGGCTATGTACATTATGTGGCAAAGTCAGAACTTGAACAAATGGGAGGTTGAAAATAGAGTGTCGGTGGTGGTGGTTAGAGTCACGGATGTCTACAAGTTCTATGTACATTATGTGGCAAGGTCATGACTTATAGAAATGGGAGGTGTTGATGGCGGTGGTGAGAATAACGGATGCCTTCAATGGCTATGTACATTGTGTGGCAAGGTCAGCACTAGTACAAGGTGGAAGGTTGAAAATAGGAGTGTGGGTGATGGTGATGGTGGAGGTGGTGGCGGTGGTGAGAGTAACGGATGCCTTCAATGGCTATGTACATTGTGTGGCAAGGT
>VKKT01005254.1:103124-120307 GCA_008038995.1 Haliotis laevigata | reverse complement strand
TAATCCACTGGCAATCATAGGTGCTAATTTAGTCTATTTTTTATAATAACGCCTATCTATTTACAAAACATAGTGCATGTTAGACACATACACATGAAGTGCTTTATCAAAGGGAAGAAACTACTGCGAGAATGACCAGTCACGTGTTATCTCGGCAGGACCGCAGCAGTTTTCCGCCATGTGTTGAGGGAATGGACTTTTTATTCATTTTTTCGGCGAACCCAAACAGACTGGCAATTAATTGCGTGCAGCTTGACCAGATTAAATTGACCAGATGATGAGAAAAGTGAGTTATAATTGCACTTCTGTCTGACTGAACCTGGGTGAGGCTTCCCTGGATAGCGTCAGTGAGGTCAAGGTCAGAAGTGATGACTCGTGCATGATTGTACTAGGCATCTGTTGATGAACCATACAAGCAGACGATGATTTTCTATTCAAAAGTACATCAGAAGTAAGACGTATATCTGTAATTAGTTTGACGTATGTCTGTAATTCGAAATCAGATTTAGATAAAATTGCTGTTAGCAACAACCTGCTTTCTAAAAGATGCATGCACCCAAGATTATTTCAATTTAATGTCCCTTGATGCTTTGGGCAATGCCGCTACAACTGCTTAATGAAATCCTAAATTCTTCAACAAATTCTTATTATCATTATGTAATCATTTATCGTATATTTTAAAATGAATTTCAATGAATCGTAAGTATAATAATCTTGAACTTGTTACTACAAATGTCAACTCCCACCCCTACCTCCCATCCATGACTATATACAAATGGTAGATTGTGTATACTGCATGAAGGAAACCCCATTAAGGTACGTTTTTATGTGACGGATCAGATTCTGGATCACTGTCCACACGAGCCCAATCTGTTGTCGACTTGTCACTAGAGGCAGTTATATAAGCTGCTGTCACAGCGCCTTTCCACTCATATCTTATCAAAGAGCTTCAAATGTCTCACGTTAAAAGCTTTTTGGCACATGAACTACAGAAATAGCACACACGTACCTCGAGGGAGTCATTGAGGTTTTCATTTGATTTTCATTGATTCCATATGTGGAAGTTCTGGAGTTAAGGGTGTTTAGTGTATGATATTACGGACTAAATGTTCTCATCAAGAACTGTTACTACCACTATCTGTAGCAGGAACCGTTATAATCAACTGTGATGAACATAGAAATCGAATGAGATTTAGACGCCTGTCGTCAAACACCATTATCGCGCTCTAATATTAATATGTGTTCAAGGGAGTTGAACAAACAAAACAGTCTCTACTTTAATACGAACGTACCGCATCCAACACGCGATGTGAGCGCGTCATTCAGTTTCTGTTGAATTTGTAGTACTTTCTGTTCTCGCTCTTCTGTTCTGTTTGTTGTATAACGCCACACTCAGCAATATTCCAGCTACATAGCGGTGGTAAATAATCGAGTCGACCAGACAATCCAGTGATCAACACCATGAGCATCTACGCAAATGGGATACGATGATATGTGTCAATCACGTCAGCGATCCCGTTAGTCGCCTCCAATTCTAACCTGGGCCTTAACGGGTATTGTCCTCACTAATTAAAGCTGGGACGACAGTCACTTTTTTCCACAATACCAGTAGGACAACACATGCTTACCGGGAGTCATAACCAACATTCACTGATCCAGTTGTTTTTACAAATCTATAATATTGATTGTATATTTTCTCCGTATCATGAAGAGTACAACCTTTATCCACGACCTCCATAAGGACACCTACTTAACCAGCAAGCTGCTGGGAGTCACGGAGTTGATCGGCCATAAAGTTAATTGACCTGTCACAATCGTGTGAAAAACGAGAATGTTACTCCATCGCTTGTTATTTTGACGCAAGACCCCGAAATGAAATGGCTCAAAACGATTAAACTGCTGTATTTGTCCTAATTTGATTTCGATAGGACTGACGGGTTTTGTAGACTTTTATAGAATGTACCATTATCTCTCATCACTTGGTGTTGGGTGTATTGCACTGTTTATGTGATGATGAGCATCAGACTGCCTCAGTAGTGCTGCAGAACTATCAAACGGTTGATGAAGATGCAACGGTGATAGAAATGTCACCAAGTCTGAAGCAAGGGCGTGTCCTGGGACGGCCGTCTTTTTATTAGATATATCTGTGTGATCATACTCATATGTTACGCGGTCTCTGTCTGGGACAAATATTGTGTAATACTTTACACAGATAGAAACTGAAAACGTCTTGCTACCATTTGGTACAGAGGTATCATGTATCTCAGGCTCCAAGTTTTTTAAATGCTGCCATAATGTTGGGGGTGAAAGGGTTTTTTTACTGAATAATGTCCTAGAGTATATTTCTCATTCACTCTCTCTCTCTCACACACATACACACACACACACACACACACACACTATTATTATCTACCCTTTGGTTCTTCGCATATTGCACCTCTATTTTGTGAACATATCGGGGGGGGGATTATTTAGTGCACACGGATCATCTGACCGGAGTACTAGTGCTTTAAGCACGATTAAGTGTCTTTTATATGGCTTTGGTACCAAATAATACCTACAGTACGAACCTCGAACAAAGAGGATTTAGTCAAGAACTTTTGTGGATGGATGAAGTTAATATTCAAAGACGAGAAGACATAAGCTGGATCTGTTACCAAAGAAAGACGTCATTCTGGGAAATGCTTTGCTAACTAAAGACAGGCTTTAGAGCTCGATGACGAAAGGCCTTAATAACGTGATCAAAAACACCAAATAATGTATTGTTGCCCCAGTTTTTGAGGAAAGGACACATCGTATCTGACAGACTAGAGACGATATATCTTCGAATTACTGTTGTTCTTGTTTAACACTGAAAGATCACAGGTTTGGATTTATTTTTATCAGTACAAAACGAAACATCTGCAGTGTTTGTTATATTTGCAACAGTGAAAGAAAAACAGAACAGATCCATCAGTGATGATGCAGTAAGATGATTTATGAAGCTTAAGTACAGGACAATCTCTCCTCTGTCAACATCGGCTAAAACACGTGGAAGTATTAATTCGTGTATGGAATCCACGAAGCCAGGTGAGATCGACAGATGGTGCTCAGAGTTACGTACATCTGACATTAATTTCAGTTTACTTTAACCTCTGACTTGCACTTGTTACTACGTGTCCATGACACATACGTGTGTCACAATGATACTTGTCCTCGGCTGTCTTCTGACACAGTGTCCTTCTTGCATCTACATCCTCCGAATATAAGAAATGTAAGTAGGGCACATTTACGCTGCTTGGTGCATTGCTCAGCGAATTGTCCAACTTCTGTACATGAAATGAAGACTCAATGTGTCATCATCATGCCACGCCTGTTGTAATTGGAGGACATGTTCCTTATATCACTTCCAGTCTGAGAAATCCACAACAGGAATGACAACATGGGAAAAAAACGTGTAACAGACTGCCCGCTGCCATTACCAAGTATGTCGTCTTTTGTACTGATCGTGATGTGCTGTGACTCAAGAAACATAGCAAAGAAATTGTTTCAGGTATATCGATGATCTGATGTCGTTCAATAACCATCAAATAGCAAATCCCCTTCCACTGATGTATCCACCTAAACTTGAAATTAAGGAGACACGTGAGACCGCCTCAGCTGTTTCATATTTTGATCTGCGTATAAAGATTAAGAGTCACACAAAAACTCTCCACTTAGCTGTATGACAAGGGGGATGACTTCAACTTTCGGATAGCCGCCTTTCCTTTCATGTCGAGCAATATTTCAACAGTTCCAGCCGTTGGTGTTTACACTTCTGTTCGCAACTTCTGAAGTACAAACGAGCATAGTGTTTTGACAAGATTTCAAGAAGATCAGAAATTGTTCGACCAAGGTTACAGAGTTCAAGGCCTCAGTAAAGCTTTCAAAAGGTTTGATGTCAGTCAAGTGGGGTGTATTTCTAAATTTGATGCATCAGTGACAAAACAAAGAAATGCCCTATTTTGACTTCTACCATACTTTCCCAAAATGTCCCGGTGACAATTGACTGGACTTTGCATATGTTGATGACGGGTGCCATCGGTGGGGCAGGAAACGCTCATCTTTTCGCGAATACCTGGTATCATCACTTTTCGATAGTTATAAACACATGCTCTGTCATCGTACTGCTTTATTCAGCAACAAATACATACTTTGCTTTTAGCAAATATTTCTTGTGGATGTAGAAAGAGTTTTGTCACTTCTATTTCCATTCTGAAAAATATATACACTTGTATCACGTGTATTTGATAGGATATATAACTTACTTGATTAGTTGGCCAGAAATTCCAACTTGCCATGAATGGGAAGTGTTCGCCATAACAGAATATGTGTGCATTATAATTCTCCACATCAGTATAAAGGGTCACTGACGACATGTGACTCATTTGATTAGTTGTCAAGACAATATCAGTAATCCCATTTCCACTCATTATCATGCCTGGGAGACGCTCTAAGCTATCATGATCTATTGCTAACCAATCTGCCTAGTTCCACGTCAGTCAGCAGTGTTGTCATATATTTCCTATCAACTATTTGTATTTATGATCAGGAGAATATAACACTTTCCTATGAGGAAGAAAGACTGTCAATTATTTTGAAATAACAGTGAACCGTTTACTGGATCCTACTTTGGAAATGTAATCCTCGCTGTATTATGTAGGTTTTGTCATCGAACCCGCCAGCATCAGGTCCGTACAAGCCTTGGCAAGACAACTATGTACATGGATTTACCGCTTCTCGTGAGATTAGACTGAAGCATAAGTCAACTGAGCCAACTGAGACAGTTTTAAGCACTGTGAGAACACTTCTGCAGCGATAGCAGATCTGGAAATTGATCAGTAAATCCTCATAGAACGCAATGGTACCACATCGTTATTGCACTAAATAGTTGTACAAACACCACGAACCACTTTAAGGACGTTGTGATTCAACACACTGAAATCTTGTTTATCATCAGTTCGCAACTATTTGTAAAAGAAGCGTCAATGGAGACACAGTTAAAACGGGAACCTTATGCAAACCTGTGAACATTTTCCTCAAACACCTGGACATTCTGGACAAATGTTCTGTCAGCTGCAATAACAACAACAATTTCAATTTAAACTGCCAGCAAAACTCTTGACCTGCTTTATGCGCTACTTAATGTTTCATTAGTCCAGACTTTGCAGTCTTGAGGCTACCAAAGTGGAAAAAGTCAAGTACAGGTGTCACAGGCTATCTTCTTACATGTGTATACTGCTGGCTGGGTGTGATGTATATGTAAGTGAAAACTGTTAGAATTGGCGCAGGTCTTAGACCTTTACGATCTTAGTTTATTGTTCAATGCAAATATCAGAAAAAACGTATATCCTCTTTCAGCTTGCAATCTGCAACTGCAACAAATTTTCGTTTATTATCTGCCAGCCTGACACAAAAACAATAACAGTGTTGGTGCGTGGGACGACTCTACACTGTATCTCGTGAGGTTCTGCAATGGTTTAATGCTTGACTTGTTCAGATATATATTGTTGTAACTCCGGATATCAAAGATGCATGTTCCCATACACGTCGCTGTCAAAATATGATAACACATCGGTAACTGTTTGTTCCTTCAGACCAACGTTTCAGTGAAGGGTGATGAATACAAGACATGTTTGCTCAGGGAGCAGAAAATAGCATGTGTGATAACTTATGAGAATTTTCAATATGTGCTGCGAGGTTCTTCACTGCCACTATGGCAGAAGAAAAATTTTATATTTAAAAACATTAAAACTTAACAATAAAACTTTATCAAACAGTTTGTTCCTGGCGTGTTAGATATAATGCCTTTATGACAGTTGTAGAAACTTTGGCAGATCCATCAGTGATGGTGTTGGAACCTTGTGTCTTCATCTCGAGGTTTCCGTAACTTCAGCACAGGACAGTCTCTCCTCTGTCAACATCTGCTTGACCCCGTGGTAGTAGTCATTTCGAAAGAAACCTAAACAGACAGATACGATCGATAGCTGGTGATCGGAATTGCATACATATTATATTTTCTTCACGTTTAACCCGCGTCTGGTTCTTGCTGACTATTCTACAATTTCCATAAGGCTTTTCTTCTTACAACTGAAAATTCTCTGATTCCCTGAGTTTGTCAAGAACCAACGATACCTTACCAGGAATATCCTTTTCAAGCACATCATTGTGTAGGCAGCAGTCTAGCTTAACTGTTACACCATAGACATCTTATTCTTCGATACATACCCTTGTATATTTTATCTTTAATTACACGACCATTCAAGAATGCCATGCCTCATTTATCCCATAAACATCACTGTCCGAAAAACTCTTTTTATTTTAATCTAACCATGAAACGATTTTACGCATAAATATTACTCTTCGCCCCAGCAGTATCAAGGGTCACTGATAATGTGTGTAACTTATGAGATTAGTTGGCAAGAAAATCTGAGTAATCCCCTATCCCTTCCTTCCTTATCATTCCTTGGAGATGCTTATCTCACCAGAGTTGCTCGAAGCTGTCTTCACATCAATGGTCCGTGTTCCACGGTAACCAATAGTTGTTGATCCATGTTTCCTATCATTGATTATATTCTTGATCAAGATAATCACACATTCCTTTGAGGATAGAAATGTTTGATATACACATATGTGTCTGATAAATCCTCGGAATCAGCAAAAGTGGTGTCAAAGGATATATAAAATATTACACTTGTCTCATAATTCTAGTCATACATTGGAGTCATTTTTGTTTATAAAGACTCACCTATTTCATGTTTTTTATGATGTATTATTTCACCAACCACATGAAATACATATTTTTTATAGTCATTGGTCGTGATGTAAGACGTCATCCGTTCTGTTCTGAGAGGACAAGGTACACTGTGTGGCTCATGTACTCTTTGTGAATTGTTCTTATTTCAGTTTAGATCTTTTAAAAAGAGCGAATGTATGATAGTTAGAGGAATCCATCGGCATGTGTTAATATATTGGGAATTGTTCAGGTTCTGGTACAAAAACCGAGGTTCAAATGAGGATGGGGTCCAGCGTAAAACTCACAAACCGTTCATATTTTCTTTGTTGTACACATGGGATGTAGTGAAAAGGGCAGCAAAGAGCGTCAAGCCAACGTCAACTTCATAAATGATCGGAGGTCGATCTTGTATGGTTTTGGATAACGTCACAGCGATAGAACGAGATAGTATTGTCCAAGGAAGGGTCGCTAGATACGTCTAGCGGGATGACATACTGACATCGTTTGTGTGTCCCGTTTACAAGGCAGGTGGCTCGACATTTTATCTTTCAGGACAACAATGCATGTGCTCACAGATCGTCAGTGCTCCACACTCATAGGATGTTATGGCCAGCAATGAGTCCAGACCTTTCCCTCTTTGAACACACCTGGAACACAACAGGGAGACATGTTCATCTCATCATAGAACACCAACTTAGTTGACTGAATTTGGACAGGGGCTGCAAGCAAGTGGGAAGCCCTGAAATTGCCTTTTCTGAGACTCCAGCATGTACTCAGTATTCGAGCGATGAAATTTATAAACCAGCCTCTCTTGCAATGTGGTCATCTGATGTTACTTTCGAGTGTCCCTTTTAAAGAGTATATATGCAAACCGGTCGAAGGGACCAGACTATAGAAAAACGCTCCATATTTGTGTATTTGGTTCACAGTCAGTCTGCATGCAGGGAGGGGTTAATACTCAGTGCATGTAACAGTGTTAGTAGCGCACGATACATCGATCCTTCATAATTTAACTCAGATCCTTTCAGTAACGCCTCGTCTGTATTCAATCAGGAACACGCCTGTGTATGAGCAGTTGCATGGTACTTTGTTGCTGGTGATCTCAGCAAAGAGCCGATGTGCACTCAAACTGCGTCAGTGAATAACTGCTGTCTCTCATGTGCAAATGAAAACTGACAACATGCAAATGGCACTACAGGTGTCGGTTTAGTGTTATGTTCTTGTTGCAGCAACCTGTGACAAACATTCAGCTGAACTGTCAGTTTGCAGACCCCACTGAATTTGGAGCAGAAGTGTTTTGTTCAATCTGCTTACTACAGGAATCGCGTGACGTGCATTCCCGGCCATGTGCCGACTTTAGACATGTTGTCTCAGTGTAATTACATTGCTGACTGATAGTTCTGCCTACGTGGCAAGAGTCCTGTTGTGTCATTTGTCAAAACATTAAACTAAGATCTTATGCGAATGTTGATCAAATTCCGATGCCAATCACATAACTTGAATGTTCAAAAACAACGATAATTGTCCGATATAAAGAATAAGTTTGTAACAAATGTACTTTAAACGTGCTTGAAGACGAATATCACTTGTTGCTAATATGTCCATTGTATAACCGATGCAGATCTCAATGCATTCCAGCCTATTTCTACAGCCCCCATTCAATTGTCAAATTCCGAGCCCTTATGAAGATACACAGTGTCACTGTTCTTAAAGGAATATGYATATTCCTGAAGCAAAACCTACGTTAAAATAATTGTATTATGAATTATATTTCAACTCTACACACCGTGACAATGTTGTATTACCTGTTGTACTCTTGGCCACATGGCCTTCAGTTCTGAATAAAGTGATCAAGAGATTTGTCAAAGTTAGCATGATCAAGTCCATTGACTTGCTAGCAAATGACTTCGTCTCTGAGGTATCCGGCTCCTTGATATTGAAATAGACAAAATGGGTATATTCAGTCATCAAAAACTTTTCCATAAAGTCAGTCACCAACGAAATATTGATAAATAGCTGTATGTTGTTCAAAGTGAGACTCAACCTACAATTAAAACGGGGGGTAAGTTTTCCGAAGAAGAGATGGAATATGAATTTGACAATGGAAGGTGACTTTGATGAAAAATAGTTTTGTTCGCAGCTTTTCCTATTTCAGTTTTATGTATGTTGTACTCGATGTATGTACCGTAACCAGCACAATAGCAGACAATCCGCTGGGTTAACGACTCAGTTCTACACCAGAACGTGTTTGACGAGTCGTTTATCAACACCAACGTTATGGTGGCGTGAAGGCCAGAGACGCCACTAGAGAAATCCACAAAGTATCAAACGAATGAGTGAGTGACGCAAGTCTTCAATAATCTACCTAAAAAGTTGTTTGATTTAGGATACCACATTCAAGGCCCCAGTAAAGATTTCAAGTGCTGCCTTGTTTAGTTTACGCAAAAGTCATTCCGGCATCGTTGAGATTCATTACATTTTTAATTGTTTATACCAATTCAAAAACAAAACGGCACATTGGGTGCCGAATATCTGGTCTCCAAACGGCACATTTAAAGCCATTCGCCGCAGCGACTCGTATGTAATTGTCCCGAATCAATTATTCCCTTTTGCCGCGATTGAACCCACTGGTTTTCTAGAAAAGCCTTGCATCCATACCTCTAAAATCTGTGAATGGGTCCGTCAGATCCACTGAAAAACTCCTTGGTCGCGCACTGAGCAATATTCTAACTATATGGTGGCGGTCTGTTGATAATTTAGTGATCAACAGCATGAGCATCGATCTACGCAATTTGGAAACGATGACATGTGTCAACCACGTCAGCAAGCCAGACCACCTGGATCTTCAAGGGATTGGTCCTGGACGAGACGCGAACTGCTCGCTCTCTGGTAGGGACCGAGAAGGCGTTTTACAACTGTAGTCTATTGACCATTGTAAGTGGAACATTCGGTATTTCTGCTGTAACATCTAAATATATTAAGCACGTAATGTTTTAAACATAAGTGCACAAACACACGTCAAACGTCTGTGTGCGTGACGCATCATACTGGCGTTATTTTCGTTTACAGTGTACCTTCGAAATATTGACATCGGATCTGTCTCTACTCTAACAGAGTTTCTTAGTGACTTTACTTAGATAAAGAAAAGTAGACTGCAAACATCAAAGCGTCTGAACATGTCCGTCGTGGGGTGTTTTCTCATCAACTTCATCCTTTACATGAAATTAAATCACAGGTGAGTGACATCTCATCAAATTCAATCCGTTCATATACTCCACCTCGGCATTAAATATCAACCTTCTACCTCTCAGAAACAAGCTCTCCCACTCCCACTGTACAGAAAACACATATGGGAAATAGAAAATGACTAGAAAAACATGGGGATTAGCTGAGCATTTCGAAAGAGGAAATAACCGCTTGATTGATGAGAATTGGACGCTTGGGCTGTTCCAGGATCTTCATTTTTCTTTCATCATCACAAGGAGAGCGTTTCTGTCAACGTCGTCGACCACGACTACACCTACGCCGCCCTAGCGTTGATAAGTATGTATACAACGTCTTGCACAAAAAAACTCAACCTTTTTCTCCTCGTTAAAACTCTTAAACAGCTACACAGGTGCTAAAAAAATAGATCTACAAATAGAAAATAATAGATCCACCAATGCAAGTCAACGATTTCAACGAAAAAAGATCACAGGTACTCAATGTCTCGTAATTATCAAGGGGTGTTTCCATTAACAACTGATAATATTTCTGTTACATTAACCACTGTACACTTTTTTGTGTTTGGAAAAAAGGTTAATCGATGTTTAATAAGAGTGCTATTATATAGGTTATCGACAACAAATATACGTTTATTGTTATATGTATATTGCATCTATGTATCTGATTAATTTTGCCTCATTCTCTGGTTATGCATGAACGGAGAACTATAGCTCAGTGACGAGTTCTTAAATTCATTTGAGACAACACAGCACATATACACGAGCTTATTAATAAGTCATTATCGAACACAGTAGATATATTATTTCCAATGTTTTTATTTCAGACCTTGATGATTGAAATAATACACAGTGTTCCTGATTGAATATAGAGGAGCTGTACTGAGTTTAATAACGAAGGATCGACAAATGTATTGTAATATTTTGTGTTCCCGATCCGTTTGACGCCGCCACATAAGAATATTCAGAGGACTTACTGGACACATATATGAAACATTTCAAGTACCTTTGATATTGCTGTGGAGAAAAAGTAATATTTATGCGCAAAACAGTTTCACGATAAGATACTTAAAAGATCGGACTGTGCAATGTTTTGGTGATAAGTGAGAAATCGCTTTCTTGAATGGTTGTGTAACTAAAGATAACATGTACAGGGGGATATATATGGAATAATATCTGTCTATAGTGTTACGGATATGTTAGACAACAGCCTATACAAAGATATGTTTTCAGACAGGTATTTTGAGTAAGGCATCGTTTGTACTAGACAAAATCAATCAAACATATCTCGCTTAATTAATCAATTAAAACATAATACTGTATTTTATTGTTTATACTTATTCAAACGCATAAACAAACTTTGGTGTAAATGTCATAATTTTGCATTTACTTAACGTGTTCTCACATCACTTTGAATGAAGTTTACATTTCATATTTTTATGAGATAATGTTCAGCACCCAGAAATGCCTCATGGGAATTGTTGAATAGTGAGTAAGTAGTAGACGTGGGTTAAACGTGAAGGAAATGTAATATGTATGCAACTCCGATCGCCAGCTATCGATCGTATCTGTCTGGTTAGGTTTCTTTCGAGATGACTACTACCACGAAGTCCAGCAGATGTCGACAGAGGAGAGACTGTCCTGTGCTGAAACTACGTAAATCCTTCTCGAGATGAAGACATAAGGTTCCAACATCACCACTGATAAAGTTTCTATATCTGTTATAAATGTATGTAATCTGACACGCAAGGAAACTGTTTGACAATTCAAGGTGGATTTTAATGTTTCTTGTGCCTTGATTATATCATGAAACCTCTCAACAATTTTGAAAATCCTTATAAGTTATCACACAGGGTATTTTCTAGTCCCTGAACATACATGTCTATGGATTTCAGGAAACTGAAATGAGTGTCTGGACGACGTAAGAAGTTCCCGATGTGTTGTCATATTTTGACAGCAACGTGAACGGATTCACTCATCCTTGAGGTCACAACATACATATGAACAAGCCAATCATTAAAACATTGCAAAACCTCCCGAGTTTTCTTTAGTGCGTTTAGACAGTGTAGAATTGTCCCTAACACCAATAGTGTTATTATTTTTTAGTCTCAGATTGATACACAGTAAATATAATGTCGTCTTAACTTACTTAGAGTAAGATTGCAAGGTGAAAGACGATACATCTTTGATGTCGAACACGGTGGATTGGTCAGCAATTCATGTAGCTCAGGGAAAGACCATATGTGTATATCGAACACAGGGTGGTCAGTCAAGCATCTCCCATGCATGATGGTGAGTGGACAGCAGGATGCTGGTATTTACTTGACAACTAGTCTCATAAGTCATATATATCGTCAATTACCCTTTATACCGATGTGGAGAATAATAATTTACACAGATTCTGGTATGACCAACGTTTCCTATGCATGACAAGGAATAGCATACCTGTCGTGGATTTCTCAGACCGCAACTGATACAATGAATATCCCCAAGTACAACACACATGTACGTGGCAAGATGACGACATATTTTGTTTCTAAGGTATCATTTTTATGAAGAGAAGTTGGACAATTCGTAAACGAATTCAAGCATTGCAAAGGTATACCGTATACATTTCTTAAGGAAGATGTAGATGCAAGAAGTAAAATGTGTTAGAATCTAAGACAACTCCAGACAATTTGTCATGGTGCTACACTCATGGGTCATGGAAACGTAGCAAACGGGCATAGGACAAAGGTTAAAACTTGAAATTAATGTCAGATGTACGTAACTCTGATCACCTACTATCAATCTCACCTGATTTCGTTAGATTCCATACACGAATTGATACTTCCAATGTTCCGATCTTGACAGAAGAGTGACTGTCCTGTGCCAGCGCTGACGCTTCATAAACCTTCTTACGGCATCATCACGAATGGATCTGTTCCGTTTTTCTTTCACTGTTGCGAATATAGCAAACACTGAAGATGTTTTCTTTGTACTGATAAAACCAAATCGGTGCTCTTGTCCAAACCTGTGATCTTTCAGTGTTTTTGAGAGTGCTTCCCCAAGAAATTCGACGAAATAACGTTTTTATGCTGTTAGATACGATTCGGATGTGTCTTTCCTCAAAAACGGAAGCTACTTTGTATCATTCGTGTTTGTGATCACGTTATTAAGGCCTATTCGTCATCAAGCTCTAAAGACAGTCTTTAGTGAGAAAAGCAATTCCCCACTGAACTTCTTACTTTGGCAACAGATCCAGCTGATGAGTTCTCGTTTTTGAATATTTACTTCATCCCAAAAAAAGTTCATGACGTTTCCACCTTGTTTGAGGTTCGTTCTGTGGGTATTATTTGGTACCAAAGTCGTGCTAAAACATAATCAAGACACGAGGTTGTGATAGGATGCATGTTTATGTACAATACGCCAATTACAGACTCTAAAACGTGCTTAAAGCGCTATAGTACTCCGGTCAGTTGATCATTGTGCGCTAGATATTGTTTTATATACTGAGCTCCCTGGTATGCTCACAAGCCAAGGTGCCTGTGATTCGCTGGAAGGCTAAATGTTACACGTTACCACTTTATCCTACCAGGTATCAATATATATAGTCACATTGGGTTGAGGAAATAATAATTACTACCCACATAGATTAAGATAAAGAGGTAGAGTCTCATACCACCAGACGAACAAGACCATACATACAATCAATAGGAATATGCGACGAACCAAAGGATCACAAGGATGGGTGAAATACTCCGGGACCTTATTCAGTTGGAAACATTCACTTGCAACATTGTGACATCGGCTTTTTAAAATCTTGGAGCCAGAAATAGCCAAATGGCAACGAGAAATTTTGAATTTCTATCTGTGTACGTTATTACAGATGTAGTTGTCCCAGACAAGTATGATCGCAGTGACATATCTAATTAAAAGACGGGCGTCCTAGGGCATGCCCTTGCTTCAGACCTGGTGACCTTTCTATCACCGTTGCATCTTCATCAACTATCGGATAATTATTCAGCCTTACTGAGGCAGACTCGTGCTCAGCACCTTAACGCTGCAATAAACACAACACCACGTGATGGGAGATAATGGTAGATTCCTTATAATTCTATGAAATGTTACAGTAGCATTGAAATCATATTCGGTCTAAGGAGAGATGTGACAAAAACAGCAGTTTAATCATATTTGCCAACTTCTGTGACGACATGGGTTGTGGGTAGTCCGGTATCTTGCATAAACATTACTAAGTGATGGAGTAACATTCTCGTTTTTCACACAATTGTGACAGGTCTATCAACTTTATGGTCGATAAACTCCGTGACTCCCAGCAGCTTTCAGGTTGACTTGGTGTCCTTCTGGAGGTCTTGGGTGAAGGCTTACTCTTCATATGACAGAGAAAACATTTCATATAGTAAAGCTGAGAGCATCATTGATAAATACCATTTCAGTTTGCTTTTAACATCTGTATAGTTCTTGTAATGACTTTGGAATACTATATTAGATCAGCTAAGATAATTACAATTACATATATTTGTAAAAGAAAATCAGTAAGAAGTACCAGCTCATTAGTATAAATAGTCTTCAGTTTCTGAAAACAACAACCAGATCTTAGTTTGTGCAAAGGGCAAAACAGTGGTAGGAATTATATCAGTGGGTCAGTGACTATTGGTTAAGACTCCTGGTAAGCATGTCCTACGGGTAGCTCCTACAACTCACAGGTGAAAACAGTGATTGTTGTCCCAGTTCTTGAAAGTGATAACAGGAAGTACCACAAATTCAACAGAGTTTCATTTCGACAAGAAGTAGGCATACCTAGGGGTACCAGTTGTACTCCCATCCTTGTGGATCGGTTTCTTTATGCATATGAATCAGAATTTCCGCTACAGTTGGCAAAACCAAAACAAAGTAATCTGACCAAGATTTTTAACTTAGCATCAGGTATATCGATGGTTTGATGTCGTTCAATAACCATCAAATAGCAAAATCCTTTCCTTAGATTGAATAATTGCATCAGCTTATGCAATCATAATTATTGGCATGTATAATCATTTGTCTCCATTTTCTGAAAAACAAATCTCAATTTGGAAAGGGCAAAACAGTGGTGAGAATTTGCTGAATGGATCGGTGAATATGATATAGCATATAGGCATGTGCTGACCAACCGGTATCGTGGAAGAAAGTGATTGTTGCCCCAGCCACAGGGTTAGAATTGGTCTTCACCAACACATGCTTGACGTTAGAGGCGAGTAACGCGATCGGGTGGTCGGGCTAGCGTAGATTGGTGCCCATTATGTTGATCACTGGATTGTCTAGTCATAGCTGGACTATTGTAACAACAAACAGAACATATAGCACTACCAATTCAACAGACTTGGTTTCAAACATCACTTACAAGAAGGGCAGTTGCTGTCGAAAACTGAATGACGCGCTCATATCAGGTGTTGGACGCGGTGCGTTCGCAGTAAAAGAGTGAATATTTTGTTGAACTCGCTTGAACACATATCAATAATAGAGCACGATAATGGCGTCGATGAGAGTCGTCTATATGTCATACAGTGTCTACGTTCATCATAGTTGTTTATAATGGTTCCTGCTACAGATTGGCGGTGGTAACATTTAGTCCGTAATATCATACACTCAACATCTTTAATTCCAGAAATTCCAGAGTAGCAGATATGGTATCAAATCAATGTTCCTACCCTCCATGATTCTCTCGAGGTACGTGTGTGTTGTTTGTGTGGTTAATGTGTCAGAAAGCTTTTACCGTGAGACATTTGAAGCTCTTTAGTAAGATATGAATGGAAAGGCGCTGTGACAGCAGCTTGAATAACTGTCTCTTGTGACAAAGCGACAACAGATTAATCTGCTTGATTCACGTGTAGAAACAACTAAGGAGGGTTTTCCTGGTGCAATTTGCACCCTATAGCATGTGTGTATAGTCAAGAGTCTGTTTTGTGAGTGTGTGAGTGTGTGTGTGTGAGAGAGAGAGAGAGAGGGAGAGAGAGAGAGAGAGAGGTACTACCATCTCGGTACAGATTATTGCACTTACATGGTATGAACATGACAGTGTATGTGTATGTATTTGTGTGTTTGGGTGCATGTGTGAGTGCGTGTGCGCACCTATGTGATCTTATGCCAGTATCTACCTATCCTTGGTTTGTGGACACCAAATTCTTGTAAGTTTCACCAAAGCTGTAAATGTGAAACACCTACATAGGTTTGGTTTTCAGCGATTCAGAATATACCCAGAATAAATGTTGTAAGGGGGGTTGAATAAATTTTGGTCGGCCATTTTGATTTTATGACGTCACATAGGTGTGACCTTTGTGTGACCTAACCGACTGTTGAACCCTTAAGCCCCACCCTCCTTTGGGAGTCCCCTTTCCGGCCGAGGTGCGTGTGTGTGTGACCTTCAGGTTGACCTTAGTGGTCTGTGATTATTATTCAATTATTTTATGAGTGGTATGAGTTTGCTGACTCGAGTGTTCACACAGCAAAATCTTTTTTCAACGTAGAATTAATATCACATTATGCATATGAGGGGAAATTAGCTGCTTATTAGGTCAAAAGCTGTGAAAATATCAGAGCACATTTTGTTAAATCAAAGGTATCACTAGCCAGTTTAAAATACGCTGTCATTGGTGATTTGGTACACAAGGAACAACGCCGAATGTTTACATATCTGTGAACAATAAACGATTGTAGCTGTTAGCAAATTAAATTCATGCGCCATGAGGGCCCGTATATGATATGCGTGAATTGGGCGCTGTCTATGCACTATTACTACTAAGAGCAGAATCGCTTGCTCGCTGAGTTCGGGCCGTACCTGAAAAGACATGTGACAGCTGTGATTGGATGAAATAGTGTAAGGTGTTATGTTTGTTAAAAGCAACTCCATCCAGTCATTAAAACTGACCACCAGTTTAAGTATTTAATGCTGTCATTTGTATCACCATGACTTATGCTTATGCGTGTACAGATATGTTCAAGTAGGTGACAGTTGGTTGGGTTGATGTGTTCAGCTTCCTGTGTGTGGCTTCCTGTGCTCGCAAAGTTAACCAGTTCAAGTTGACCAGAAATTGTTTATTGTAATTTAAAGGTCATACTGTATTCATGTGTACATGGAATGGCTGTCGATAATTTTCAATGTGATGTTGGATGTATGCTGACAAGTGGTCAGCTTCCGTTATCTAGGGAGAGAAGTGTCTGACCGGAATTAA
>VKKT01005253.1:22921-35409 GCA_008038995.1 Haliotis laevigata | reverse complement strand
TCATAAGCAATTGTTCAAGTTGCTTATGTACAACAGTAATATAATTATATTACTGATATTATTACATGTCCGTGAAAAATAGACTTATGAAAACATGAACATAATTGAAAGAAATGTACAATTTCCTAAACTATCCCGTGGTCTTAGAAATTAAACCACAATTTATTGTTTATAGGGAATAACGTTTGAATACCCTTATCGATTTATGTAGCTAAACGGGTATTACGTTTCTGGCATAAACTTTGTAAACCTGGACCTGCCCCGAAATTATTTCAATTTATCTATACATTTGCTCATTTGCAAGCTCAATCTAATAATGAACACAGTGTCTGGACGAGTAATGTAAGGCAAATTCTTTAAGTTCTATGTTTTATGACCCACAAAGTGTTTCAATCCAGTGACTCGCTGCTCAGGTAGAAAAGACTTTAAAGGATCAGTTCTATCCCAACTTGAGATCTGACGTCGAGAGAAGCCCAAAAGGGTATTATCATAAATATTCACAGGATATTCCTCCATTTCTCCTTCTGTATAAGTACATTTATCATCCGATCCTGCAATATAGAACTTGTAAGCGTAATCTGCCTGTCGAAGTTGGCCGTTGGCTTTGTATGGATAGAGAAGTTAGGACATGGAAACTGAGTTTTTCGCCAGCTGTARCCGATGAATTCCGTTATCTGTTTACATGTGAAGCTTTCTATGAATTCAGATCCAAATTTTAAGAAAAAATGAATTGAATTGAACTCAGTGCATACGGTGTCTTTACTCTGATCTAATCAATCCGTGATCATTGTTTGGGCAAATTGGGTTTTTGATCTTTCATATTGTCGTTTATGGATAGAGTTAGCTGATGGTAATAAAATCTAGACTTTAAGCACGTTTCAAGTATCACTGTGTTCTTGTTTAATGTTTAACGCAGTCAGCAATACCCCAGCTATATGGCGGCGGTATACATAGTTTATTTTCTGTCAAAGTGGCTACAGGATAGGACAATACAATTTGTAAAATACAAAAGCATATGTTTTACAAAAAGCATCATATAAATACTTGACCCAAAATTGAATATATATATATGAATACATGTGTATATGTACAAAGCATATGAGTAAATACAACTTTGTACTACCGTTACAATTATTTATATTGTGTACCTTAAAATTTAGAGGCAAATATATATATTTACCAAGATTTAATATAGTTGATTGACAATTTGATTTCATTAAGTGTGTAAAAGATGGCGGCGGTCTGTAAATAGTCGAGTCTGGACCACGGGGGTCAACAGTTGTAGTGTGAGAAACTAAGTGATTGATATCCATGGTAACATAGTGACATGATGATGAATTCCACAATGTGCAACAAATATGAGTATAGTGTTTAATATTAGTTCTCATATAATTTTAATTCGACCCACACCTTATGTCAAGACCTTTCGTAGTTGACGTCATTACCCCGTATAGAAATAGTTTGTCCGGTGATTCATACAAAGACCACACGTGGAGTTACGGGTTAGAATTGGTCTTCAGCAATGCTTGTCGTAAGGGGTGACTAACGGGGATGGTGTGCTCCCATTACCTCTACACTCTCAATTAACCTACACTTTGGGGGGTCAAAAATGTAGGGGTACTGGGGGATCTTAAATAAACAATGTAGATGATGTGTCTCATGTTAAATGGACTCTGTCAATCTTCTGTATGTAAAGCAAACAATACATTTTAACTTATACGTTTATTCCTGGACAAAAGAATTTTATAAATAAATAGCATCTGGTGAAAGGTATTTTTTGTCATATACACTATATATTTTTCTCATGATAACAATATCTATAAAAAATGTATATAAATATTAAAATGGATTGCTAATATTGCTAATAATACAAAATTTAAAATCATATTGAAAATAATAGCAATAGCTTAGCAATACAAATGATAATAACAAAAAACGTGAAAATGCTAAATGCCTTAAGTACAACATACAAACTCAAATCAGAAATCAAAGCTTAATATGCTCATTGTTTCCATAAAGACCCAAGTTTCTTCAGAAATAATTCAAGCCCGTTTGTTAATTGGGTGAGTCCACTAATGAGTAGGGTAGAACGAAAGCAACGTTTAGGGGTACCGAGAAAACATGCATTGATTAAGTGTCGGTGAATTGGGGTGTAGGTGAAATGAGAGTGTAGCACTAGAGATCGTAGCACTACCACAATCGTAACTCTATGTTAAAGTATCTATAAGAGATGCGATAGTCGTAGCGCTATGATAGCTTTGTGAAACTGGGCCCTGGGCCTTGAGTTTGCCCAAACTAACACTGAAGTTAGTGAAAAAAACCCGTGATGTGTGCTTAAGGTGCGCTCTCACGGTTCGACTTGTAGCAGCAAGTAGAAGCTACGACTTGTAGCGACATTATAGATTGTAACGACTTTGGCTTTTGCACAGTTTTTAAATCGCATCAAACTCCTATCTCGAGATTCTCAAGCATGCCTCGACAACATGGATCCAGCAAGTGAAGAAGGGCACTGTTAATGTATTCACTAAGGAAGAGGAAAAGAAAGCCTAAATTCGGAATTCTACTTTCAGGCGAAAGACAGCTGGCGCCTTTAATTCGCTGCTTTGACAGCTAAAACAGGAAAATCCCAGATCATTGAAGAACTTTCTCCGTATAGACAAGACAAATTGGGACATTTTATTGGCATTCCTAGAACAAATAAAAGCTTGTAAGCTTCTCTGGTAGCTCCGACATGAAGGCAACACAAACAAAGGGTCATCGCTCTGAGGTGGACTCTCAGCCTTGGCATTAAGACTGTAACCCCTTCCACACAATGCAGATTAACCAACAATTAGCGCTACAGCCGTACATCCCTTCACATAATCTTTGATTATGGTATAGCGCCGTAAAAGCTGTTGTAGTTGGATCGTGGCATTTATAGTTAATGCCCCAGTGACACCAGGCGAGTTAAAGGTAAAGACCTATGGACGCCAAGACTACTAGTTGTAAATACTCATGAATGCAAGGTTTGCCCCACTCAGCAACATTCCAGCTACATGGAGGCGGTCTGTAAATAATCAAGTCTGGACCGGACAATGCAGTGATCAACATCATGAGCATCGATCTACGCAATTGGGATACGATGACATCTGTCAAAAATTTCACCTTGTAAAACGTACAAGCGAAGCAGGTCTTGAACAAAATATCAGGTATCTAGTGCAACTTTCATGAATCTGTGCTTTTGGATATAAACTGCATTCACGCCTTGTTAACAACCCATCCCAGAGTGGCCGCTGAGCACTTACGTGTTCCCGCACTGGCCTCTCTTAGTCCACTCAGCTAAATTACCAACAGTGTTTGACTAATTACGGAGGCATGATGCTTTGAAAAAGCTCTGAGTACCATGATAAAAACGATACACAACAAACCAGATTGTTTTACGATACATACACATTATTCATGTCCATGGCTTTACCTATACATATCAATACATCCTCACTTTGAGGGGGGTGCAACAAGAATATCAAGTCCATTCTGCTACCAGGTACAATCTCTCCCTTCAGAGCCATGGCTGAAATGACCAACATTCACCCAGAAGTCTACTAGCAAAATTACAAGAAAGGATAAACACACACAAAAAAAACCCAACGATTATTACACATACTTTCTCCTCAAGCAACTGAGAAATCAGACCAGCGGCTAACAACATCGAAAAGCGAGAAAATTAAAGATTATTACACAAATAATTAATGGTAACCAGACTCTCACTTTGTATTCTGAAGTTATCGTTTTGCTAACAGCATCAGCAGTCACCTCCTCCTCACAGTCGCAGATTAACTCTTTGTTTTGACAACTAATAAGTTGTTCCACACTCGCCACAACGTTTACACCTTCTTCACGAATTGTCCCGGAGTGGACCCTGAATGTGGTTATTACGTAATAAACAGAGAGGCCACTCTGGGAACACACCGTCATTTGATGTCACCTTGGTCACAGACTATTGAATGACTAGTTGGAAAAATGAAGAGAGGTTGATGGGTGATGCAGAAGGCTGCAGTGTTGGGTAGTCTACATATTCTCCGGAAAGTTCTTAGTGGGTTCGACTATGCAGTGTTTCTTGGGAGAAGTCCCATTCGGTGACTAGGCTGGGTGTAAAGGGGGCAAGGGCCCTGAGCTGATGATGAGCCTTACCAGCCTGCCTGTGCCAGGATCACCCGAACCCTCCCTTATGCATATTTCATCTTAATCTGTGAAACATAATAATGATGATATATTATATGTTTAGCGCACCATTATTCACCCACTGGTAAATGCTCAAGGCGCTACATAAAAGCATACATACAATACATACGAAAGGATAAAATATTATAATAAGTATACTTGAAACTGATGACGAAAAGATTGATTTTAGAAGTAGGCTTTTGAGAAAAAGAAGGTTTTCAGCTTAAATGTGAATGCTTCTAATATGGGAGATTGCTTTTTATGGAGAGGGAGAGAATGAAAAATCCGGAGAGTAATGAAAAACCTTTGCCAAAGGAAGAAACGAAAACTTTGGGATATTGGTCTTGAGATGTGAGAGTTCTGGTAGGGGAGTAGTACACAGTGAGAAGTTCAGAGAGATACGAGGGAGCTTCATTCTGTCAACATTTATATACAACGCAAAGAAGTTTGAAGTCTCTCCGGAACTTGATTGGGAGCCAGTGTAATGATGAGAGTACAGGGTTGATATGGTCTCGTTTAGTGGTAAGGGATATATAACAGGGTTCCCACAGATGTCCGTTATTTAGTCCGTATAGAAGGCTATTACAGTAATCCAACCTGGATGTTACAAGGCATCTCACAAGAGTGTGGGCACTTTCCATTGTGAGGTGCTTCCTGATCGTCCCAATGCTCGGCAACAATGGGTGCATCAAGGACTGGTCGGCTCGGAGTCAGTACACTGAGTCTGAGGTGGTAATAGCAGGTGTGACACAACGGAGTGAAGTTAGCTGAACCAATCTTCACACTACCGATGTTCAATCTCTCCAGGCTTTTGTTTTCCATCAATGAAAACCTCTGTTTTAGTGTTATTCAGTTTCAGCTTTCTCCCGTCATCCATGTCTTGATTTCCAAAGTAAAATTCTCAATCTGTTTGAACGTCGATTGGGCATTGTTTGGTTTGAACTTTGTCAGGAGTCGGTTATCATCTGCACAGGAAAAGTGTGGTGTTGAGAACTTCTCATTGATCAAAGAGAGCTGGTTGATGTAAATCAGGAATAGCACTGGGCCTAGATCGGATCCCTGTATAACTACACATACTAGAGTAAATGCTAACAGCGTTATCAAGAACGTGATGTACAGTACTATAGATAAAACATTTATATACATGATTAAAGTTACGTTTATATGGCTAATGTATATTCTGGTTGTGATGACTGATGTTTACATAATAGATAAGGTTCATGTACAAAGTGTGATGGGTAACACTGTTCAGTGTTGCATTAAAAAGGGGTGTGGTCGACATATATTTTGATTACAAATCACAGGCCAACTCTGATGCATGGGCTATGGAAGTAGGTTAACTACCGTGTTTACGGAGCAGGAACATAATATCACTGTTTAGCGAGCATGGTCAAGCGAGCTACTTAATGTACAAGAACCATGTTTGCTACGTAAAATATATCTACACTGCCTGTTGTCCATGGTAGGTTTTACACGACTGAAACTATTTTTTCACTCGACTTGAATGTAGCTTTCCCTCATGAGGGTCGGATACATGACGTTGTGGCTCGACCCCCAGCTGGTTGGTATTTTGTTTAACGCAACACTCAGCAATATTCCAGCTATATGGCGGCGGTCTGTAAAAAATCGAATCTGGACAGACTATCCAGTGATCAACAGCATGAGCATCGATCTACGATGATATATGTCAACCAAGTCAACGAGCCTGACCACCCGATGCCGTAGTCGCATCTTACTACACTCATGGGAAGCTGAAGACCAGTTCTAACCCGGATCTTCACGGGTTACACAGTAAAGTACAGGCCTAAGGAAGATACTTTCAGAAGTGTGTGAGAAGCTGGTCACTGCAGAATGCAGGTCGGAACCTCTGCTCCCTGTACTCCCTGTTTGGTTTTAAGTCATTGTAACCATACTACAATAAAAAAAACTCTTGGAAACCCAAAGTGAACTGATGTTATGACTTCTGATGTTCTGATGTAGCCCACGGTGGTTGTGTCACAGAGGTTACGTTTCACAAGCATTAATATCTACACTATACAGAAAAAATAAGGGAGCGATTAATGAGGGAGCAGTAATGTTTGTCTTTGTAGACACATGACCAATACCATGTTTGAAATTATAAGTTTCCACGAAAAAAATCCAGTGACTTCATTTCCAAAGATAACATGTGCTAGTTTATGTCTCCTGTTTGAAATCCTCACACATTGTGAATAAATTATTTGGACTGATTCATGTCTAAATTGACACATTCCGTGTGTTATTGACACCTTTCATGTAATGACGTCTTTGCTTACAGGAAACTTTGTTTCCTCTAGAACACGCACTTATTTTGTACACAGACACTATCATATCGATGAAGGCGACCCCGGGTCAACACACACCCATTACCTGTCACAGACACCTGTCCCACCCTCCACAAAGAACAACCTCAACACACTACACACCATCCTTCACAAACACCAAATCCCCACT
This sequence comes from Haliotis laevigata, assembly GCA_008038995.1. Taxonomy (NCBI): domain Eukaryota; kingdom Metazoa; phylum Mollusca; class Gastropoda; order Lepetellida; family Haliotidae; genus Haliotis; species Haliotis laevigata. The sequence goes on along the minus strand of VKKT01005253.1, from coordinate 28,737 downwards.
AACAGAAATCAGTACACCCCTGCAAATTGTGTTGGGAATGTAGTTCAAGAACAGGCAAACTGAAGCGCAAATAGGTTTGCGCAACAGAGAGGCAAATGACCAGTCTACCTATATGCGAGCGAAGCGATCAAAGGTTGGCAACATACTTTCCTCAGTTCGGTTCGAAAAATAGTTTTAATGTAATCGCCACCATCAAAGGAAGACACCCATTTCTTCACCCATTTCCCCCCAGGAAGCGCCGCTCAGTCGAACCCACTAAGACTTTCCGGAGTATATGTAGACTCCCCAGCTCTGCAGCCTTCTGCATTACCCAGAGTGTCAGAAGGGCTGTACGTGTKCTCCCGGTGGAGAACCCGGACACTCTCCTGATCTGCGCCAAGAGATCAGGAGGTACCAAACCAAGGGCACCGAGAACAATGGGAGCCTGGCGACAGTGTACCTGGGATGCGAGCGAGACATTCAAAGGCTAGGTCAACGAGCAATGCCATCATGTGTTTTTCAGGCACGAGTGTTTCAAACAAAACAAAATCATATGTGGCTCGGCTGATGATAATGATAATGATAATGTTTTGAACATCTTAAACCCTGTAGAAGTCAAAGTCGAAGATTTTGAGTGAGTGAATATTTGATTTTGTACATTGTTTTATGAGTGACCGATCTCCTTTTGATCCCATGTAACTTTGTTGAACTGTTACTTGAACTAGTTGTTTCTCTGATGGATTTTTGTTTCACATGATGCTAAATCGCCATCGCCACTGTCGTTAAGTACGCAGTTGTTCCTTCCAGCAAGCTTTGGGTTTGCCTCGATGTCTTCAGTTTGGACGCCACTTTCTGTGTACAATCACGTCAATGAACGGTGCATTTAGGATTTTGTATTGGGAGGAAAATGGAAGATTATAATGATAGCGGCACTGGGAGAACGTGTCAACTTGCCATCACCGTGTTGCTATGATCTTCGTCACGCCTTGTTCTACATAGTGGGAACACGATACGAGTGGGAAAGTGGTCCAAACTTCCGCAATATGAAGTGCAGAGTTGCGTTGACTAAGCCTGCCAGAAACGTCTGGTCCCACATCGAATCTAAGTTCGTCCTGAATATTCCCAGGTGTGCCAGGACAACACCCATATCACTGGATTCCACCAAAGTGGTAGCGTAAAAAACGCTGAATCACGTGAAATACGTCCCAAACGCGTTATGATATAGCTAAAATTCCTTTCAAAACGACACTGTAAACTAAAGTCCCCTCTCTCTCAACTACAAGCAGCGAGTTCACTGTAATGTATGGAATCCGAGAAGGAACATGTCGCCCTCTCAAAAACAAGCAAAATGAGTCAAAAGTAACCAAATCGCCACAACGCGACAACGCAACAATGTCCCTTCAAGGATTCCATAGTAAAGGGATGTAGCTATAATTACTAGTACTTGTTTTAATTTAACCTCTATTTCTCCGTATAAACACTTTTTGACTGTTTAGAAATGCATTTCTTTGGGATCCCAATCACCTGCGATCGCTGGTTCGAGTCCCTGGTCACCCTTTATTGTTATGTTTTAGATTTTATGAGCATGCATAAAGGGAGACTGTTACAGTGATGAATCCTTCAAGGAACTATTGCTCAGATCAAAGTCACAGCTGAATATGTTGTCATTAAGTTGAGATATGTCATTAGGAACAAGTTTTGTTTTTGTTTGTACTAGTTTAGGTATTGTCATTGTTTTGTTTTGTTGGTTTATTTTGTCTTTATGTTAAGTGCTGGTCTCTCTTTGCGAAAATGAAGCAAAGTCGACTGTCACGACACATGACAAATACTGGGATGTCACACAGCCACACTAGAGCGGGTGAGTTATTTATGGTGGCGGAGTTTTAGTAATATCACTTCTAAAAGTTTACGACCGCCTCCTTGGTGTAGTGGTTAGAGCGTCCGCCCGGAGAGCGGAAGGTCGCGGGTACCAAATGACATTAAAATGTGGTACTTGTTGGTCCCTGCCTGGCGCTCGGCACTAATGGGTACATCAAGGACTGGTCGGCTCGAAATATTCTCAAGCACGACGTTAAACCCAATTTCACCTCTAAAAGTTTACTTCACCCATTTTACTTCACTGGGGAATGGTACCTGGTGGTGCATAATAAATGCTACAACCAAATTTCATTTATCTACAATATTAGCCTTGGAGGGGTGCTACCAAACACCCCAATCACTTATATCTTTTAATCCCTGGTTTCCTGAATTCAGTGATCAATATGATTCCTGGATGTACGGGTTTTACCTTTAGAGGCATTGAATACAGCTTTCCGAGCTGAAGGTCGCCCTTGACTTGTTGATGTCTTTATAACGGTATTAACCAATTTTTTAACAGTGCCTTGTTCTCGTAAAATCGCGACATTTTCGCCCCAAGGTTAGGTTTTTATACAATTGATGATTCTTAAATGAGCTTTATTATTTTTTCCTTTCATCGAGACTATAAATTAAAATATCCAAAGGCAATTAGAAGTTGGTGGAGTAATACAAGACAAATCTTATGGATACCAACTTCTTGATTTATTTTTCGTTTCTGGGCTAGTTCTTACCCCTTCTTCAGGGTCCAAAGAAGGGGTAGAATTAGCCCAGAAACGTTGTGCAAAATAAATCAAGAAGTTGTTATCCATAGGATTTGTCTTGCATTATTAAAAATTAAATGTCACCAACTCACTTCATCTTCGCTATTTTGTTATAATTACATTGCTCATGTTGTTTTAATTTTCGCGGGTGTGGATGAAAATGGTTTTACATCGGTGCACTACCCAATTTGTCCGGAAGGTTTATTGAATGACTATTGAAACTCTCGTGAAAATGAAATGTGCACCCTCTCCCTCCCCCACCCCCTTTCTCAAGAGCACACACACACCCTGTCTCAAAAAGCTGTATCCGCCCCTGCAGAGAAGTCAGGCATGGGATGGGATGAAACTGCCAGCTTTTTACTCGGCCTTGTTGTTTTCTAATATGCGCTTGAAAGAGAAGTTATCAAAAGAATAATAATTACCGACTTTCCCATAATTACAGTTAGAAATAATAAAACGCTGGTTATCTTTAAAAATGAGTTGTTTTAAATATACTCATGCCAATAATGATTGTCACCCCCAGCTCAGCGCAGCCCAGCTGTTCTAACCACTTTTCCCCCAAGCGCTGGGGGGGAATTAGTGAATCGTTTGAAATCCGATTTCGCGCGGTTTTTTCAACGCGTTATTTTTCAAATTTATATGTTGAATTTGCATTTTTGATGATTTGTTTCGGTAAGTCCATACCGAAAGGTATCAGAATCTGCAAAGTTGTGTTTTACGTTGCATGTGACCTCTTAAGTCTGGGCTAGTACAAGCAGCCGCACATACATACACACGCATGCACGTCGTCATATGAGTGAAATATTCTCAAGTACGACGTTAAACCCCATTTCACCTCACCTCACCTCGTACTTCTAGAGCTCCAATAACTAGGATTCGAACCGGAGGTTACAGAGTGTTGCTCTTCCAGTGAACCCTACCTAATCCATTTGAACGCCTCGTATGACCAGGAAGACTGTTTGCTGGAGATTCCAAACGTTAAAGAAAGTATTTTAACAGAAAGACTGTTCTCTGAAGATGTTATACGACAAGATAGTTGTAACAGAAAGAATGTTCGCTGGACATGCCAAGCGTAAAAACTAGTGTCACCAGAACGATTGTTCGCTGGAGATGCTCCACTTCAAAGAAAGCGTTTTAATAGAAAAAACGTTCAAAGGATATGTATCTTGAAGCAATGATTTACCTCCTTTCCCTCGCGAAGCGCGGTGATGTTAACTGAAGATGGTGTGCTGAAGATGGTTGGTTGTTGTTTGATGCCATACTCAGCAATATTCCAGCTATATAGACCAGACAATCCTGTGATCAGCAGCATGATCATCGATCTACGCAGTTGGGATACGATGACATGTGTCAACCAAGTCCTCGAGTCTGACCACCATGACGTTAACAACCCTTTTAAGTAAGTGAACAATGGCACACCCAGTAAAAATATGTGTAAATATAAATATAATATAATATATATATATATATAAATAAAATTAACATTGTTCATTTTGGGGGGGATGCTCATGCTGGTCGATGCTCATGCTGTTGATCACTGGATTGTCTGGTCTAGACTCGATTATTTACAGACCGCCACCATATAGCTGGAATATTGCTGAGTGCGGTGTAAAACTCAACTCACTCAATCATGGTGATCCAGGAAACCTAGTCATTTTGCAAGACCAAAATAAGGAAGATCGTGTAGCTTCAATGATTAACCTGTGGACTCCCGCAAGGGACATTGTCGCGTGTTCGTATTGTCTTCCCTTGTAGCTTTACGCTGCCTTTAGCACTATTTCAGCAATATCAAGACGGGGAACGCCAAGACTGGGCTTCACCTTGCCTGAGATGAGCAACAAATATATTGATAATGCCAGCATAATACTTCACAATATTTTATTCCTCAATATCCGTTAATGGACAAGGCAATGCATTAATGAACAGCATGAGCATCGATCTATGCAGGTGTGATACGATGACATGTGTCAACCAAGTCAGCGAGCCTGACCACCTGATCCCATCTGTCGCCACTTACGACAAGTATGGGTTCTAACCTGGATCTGCACGGGTTGTAGCATTTGTACTAATACTCATAAATTTAAGAGCGCTTGATTTCGACAACGCGACATTTCACCAAAATGTGGCGTTGTCGCGTTGTCTAATGTCACATTTTTATTGGTTATTGCTGCTTTTCCAGATGTTTTAGAAATTAAGAAACATGACCAATGACTTTAGATGCATGCCCAGACTTTAATATGACATAGTTATAAATATTAACAATACATGGTTAATAAAAAATACATAGCTACAGATAATAAAAATGCATAGTTAATAAACATTACATAGTTATAGATAATAACAAGACATAGTTTAAATCAAAACACATGGGCTGAAATAATCACGTGCCATTCTCCACGTGACTCGGACGTAACTCATATGGTTTTACTATAATGGTCGAGCTAATCCTTATCAGTGTATAATTGATCCTATTGCCAGCAGCTGAAAAGTACAACAGAAATATATTTTAATTCTGGTTTCAGGGCGGTCTGACGCACATGTGCTTCAGCGATGAAGTTCAGGGTTACCTTTGATAATGTTAGAGATCTCGGTAAACAGCAAGCAATGAAATAGTGCATATATTGGAGTCAAAGTTGGAGTCAATTTTGTGTGCAGACTCTTTCAGTGGTGTCACAAAGCAATCTTTCGCAGCAGTTACAACTTTGTCAGGTATTGAAGTTTATAGTCGTAGCCTTACAATCGTATTGTGGAACCGGACCAGCGTATCCTCCTGCGTGGGAATGACCGAGAGTGGTAAGCGTCACAGCTACCCAAGATGGCAAGGGTACATTCAGAGTGCAGATGGCAGTGTGCTTTCTTTTATTTGTCCAGCTTATCGCTAATGGGTCAGACTATCTTCAAGCCTTCCAGGAACCATTTGCACACGACCAAAGAGCCCCTATGTACACACTTTTTGACCATAATCGACTTCATGAGACATCTATATCCCACACTACTTTGTTACAGAAGAATATACACGTCATTCACGGGTAGCATCAGTAATGTAATCACAATATTTTTATGGGAAATAAATTTTGGCAAAGGGTACACTATAGATAGGGTCAGTTACAATATGAGAAACCAATAAAGGTAAGGGGTACACCAGTGATATGATCAGTCATAATATGAAAAACCAATAAAAAGTAAGGGGTACATCAGTGATAGGATCAGTCATAATAT
>VKKT01005252.1:44445-55874 GCA_008038995.1 Haliotis laevigata | reverse complement strand
AGGGCAATAAAAATATGTACTAAAGTAGATAAAGCATGTGTTTTGATGACAGTAATTTTACAGATGAGTGTTAATCTTCTTTTTCGCCTGGCGGCAAGAATTCTGTTAATATTTTCCAGTCTTTTCCTTGTGTAAACCATAGGATGTTGCTAAACGTGCTTTTAGTTTTATTCCTAACACTTCAAAGTACAATACATGCCTGTCTAGTCTTATGTCTGTACAAAGTCTAGCATTACTATCTGTCATTGCACCAATCCACAAAGCCTTGGTCTTATTAATGTTCATTTTGAGACATGAGATTGTATAAAAGGCAGTAAGAATATTAATAGTGACCCTTAAGCTATCTTCACTTCCATCTAATAAAGTTGGGTGTCGTCTGCTTACTGACCTAGTTTATTTTCTTTACCATTAAGAGAAATACCGTTAATATCAGAATTTTGACGAATCATAGTACCTAATATTTCTGCCACAAAAAGAAATGTTCTCATCTTGGGTCCGAAGCCAAATCTATTCAATACCTGTATGACAAAGCTCTCGGATACTGTATCGAAGGCTTTTAAAAAAATGCAAGTACTCATAATTTTATAAAGGGAGTTGAGTAGAGTAATAAGTCTCCAATTCTTTAAGTAAAGTATTTTTTTTATTTGATTTGGGTATACAGTTGCACGTTATAGCCCCTCTATTACATGTTAAGGTTAATGCTCCCTTTTCAAAAGTTGTTTACACATCTATAATTCCAGAATGTTAGATCTGTCCAGAAGAATTTAAAGAATTCAATAGAAAATCCATCGATGACAGGTCTTTTTTTATTTTTCATTGTTTTGATTGCTTTAGCCAATTCCTCGAGATCAAGGGGCTTTTCAAAATCGTCTGCTGGGTATGGTGTTGGTTGTACAAGAGGTTTCAAAAGGCAGCCTTTACTATGCTGTGTTTGTTGTACAAGAGGTTTCAAAAGGTAACAATTACTATGCTGTGTTGGTTGTACAAGAGGTTTCAAAAGGAAACGCTTACTATGGTGTGTTGGTCAGACAGGTTTCAGAAGGTAGCGTGTACTATGGTGTGTTGGTGGAACAAGAGGTTTCAAAAGGTAACATTTACCTTCCTGTGTTGGTTGTACAAGAGGTTTCAAAAGGTAACGTTTACTATGCTGTGTTGGTTGTACAAGAGGTTTCAGAAGGTAACGTTTACTATGCTGTGTTGGTCAGACAGGTTTCAGAAGGTAACGTTTACTCTGGTGTGTTGTCAGACAGGTTTCAGAAGGTAACGTTTACTATGGTGTGTTGGTCAGACAGGTTTCAGAAGGTAGCGTTTACTCTGGTGTGTTGGTCAGATAGATTTCAGAAGGTAAGGTTTTCTCAGGTGTGTTGATCAGACAGGTTTCAGAAGGTAACGCTTACTCTGGTGTGTTGGTCAGACAGGTTTCAGAAGGTAGCGTTTACTATGGTGTATTGGTCAGACAGGCTTCAGAAGGTAACGTTTTCTATGGTGTGTTGGTCAGACAGGCTTCAGAAGGTAACGTTTACTCTGGTGTGTTGGTCAGACAGGCTTCAGAAGGTAACGTTTACTCTGGTGTGTTGGTCAGACAGGTTTCAGAAGGTAGTGTTTACTATGGTGTGTTGGTCAGACAGATTTCAGAAGGTAGCGTTTACTATGGTGTGTTGGTCAGGCCGCTATCAGGAGGTAACGTTTACTCTGGTGTGTTGGTCAGACAGGCTTCAGAAGGTAACGTTTTCTATGGTGTGTTGGTCAGAAAGGTTTCAGAAGGTAACGTTTACTCTGGTGTGTTGGTCAGACAGGTTTCAGAAGGAAACGTTTACTATGGTGTGTTAGTCAGACAGGTTACAGAAGGTTACGTTTCCTGTGCTGCGTTGGTCAGACAGGAGATTGTAGAGGTGTGTTTGCTGCAACACATGATGATGACGTTACAATTTTGAATTTCGTATCGTTGTCATGGTACTTGATGTAATACTGTGAATACTGAAATATTGCGAATACTATGATACTGGTATATTGAACATGGAGATATTTATTACATATTTACATATATTTACCTTTGGAAAAGACATTTGTGACGTTGCAGCCGACCGGACCATGTACGACTCCTGCAGCATTTGCAGTGTCGGCTCTGGCGTTTGTGCCCGTCGTTGCTGTAACAGTCATGGTCTGAACTTCGGGAACAGGGACAGTTCTAGAATGTCCTGGTCTGTCATCCTGGAGATTGGCTTCATTTTCCTTCTTTCCTACTTTCTTGAGGTTCTTTCTTGCCTCTGTCAGCCAAGGTGGTTCACTCATGTTTATCGCTAGTTATCTACTTCCCAACTACACATAATACCTGTAGTTGCAGTCAAATGAAAACCAATTTGGTCTCATTGCCGGCAGATACATTTGACACTAAACCCAATCCAATGTTCAATGTGGAGCATCCACCTTGTCCATGATATGCCTTTCAGCAGTGATGTGTCCTGTTAATGAGGTGTAAACATTCATCATATTCATAATCGTAGATATTGCAAGGACTTTGTAATGATAATTGAGAATATGATTACAACAGACAGTTAATGACATTTTCCAATATACATTATCTATATTGATGGTAACATGTATGTTTTCATTACAGGAAAACAGCTGCGCAACAATAAAAAAAAACTGGCAGTGCTTACCAGTTTGATCTAAGGTAACATATTGCCATTTAAATCAGAACTATTCTTTGAAATCGTTGTTTACCCCTTTTCGTAAGTGGGTATACGTTCCAACGGAGCTCCGTTTTCTAAGTGTAGACGTTTGTGATACAGCACTCAGTTCCATATTAAAAACAAACATTATGATCGTAAAGCAGGCAGCCTCAATTTTCTCAGTTTCTCTGCTAAATATTAATCGTTGGTTATGGGAATCTCAGTAAGAGACCAAGAAGTAGGTGTATATATAATGTATATACCTTGGTTTATGTCGGTCTCGTTGTGAATTCCTGTTGCTCAGAGGGTATCTGCGTCCACCCCTGTCACATTGGCAGTCCGGGATCTGGATTTAGGTTTCTTGTCTTTGGCAGTTAGTTTACACACGCTTTCTTAAAACACACCCTGCAACATATGTATCAAGATAATAATGTCAAAACGCAATGAGTCAAACACAATCGAAGTAGCACTATGATATTTAGTGTACTCGCGACCGTCCACAATAATGTCACTGCTGAAAGTCATGAAATGGTTCTGTTTCCGTTCTTCATTCCAGATTAATGTTGGAAGCTGGCAGAAGTACATTGTTTCCAGATATTCAAATGACCCCCATATGGCAGGTAGATAAGACGATTTCAGTTGCAAACACCCACAAATGGTTACCTGGTCGCTCGAACATACGTCCACCCAGTTTTCTACAATCCAATGCCAGTGACGAATCCTGATGTCTCATCATATGAGTAGACAAAATACTCCCATACAGGACATTAAATACTGAAGGACAACATTCAAAATAAAGAATGCCAGATGGTGCTGCAGTTTGTACGCATTGTATACAAAAGGTGAAAGGGTAATTTATCAATCAATCAATGTGTATTGAACTTACATTTGTTTATTCCAAGGAAAGCTGATATTCCTCTTACTTTTTGAACAATCTTTAATGGACAAATGTGAAATCCTCACTGTCCTGCTTACAGTGTCCACGTCATCTTCGTACACTAAATGACTCTAGCTAAATGACATTAAATGACACAAACTACTGTAACAGAAATGTTCTTTGTGACATTAGAGACGCAGGAAGGCTCCGCGATTTGCGGTTTGATCTGGAAGAGGAACACTATAAGGCAGAATCAAAGACTGGACCAGGATAAAATTACATCTAAAGTGGAGATTAAAAGTTGCAAGATGGAAAACATCCTTCTTTAATTAGAGAGTGGATATTAAAACCAGGAGAATATTAGGCCCTAGAAGATAGCTGATTAAAGTAAATAGTAAGCTGATTAAAGTAAATAGATTGCTAAAGATTTTGATGGTGACAGTTAGACACAGACCTGGTCCACATACAAGCTCCATAATGATGTAAAATATCTGTTTGGCATCACTTCCTAAGGTTCTGTGAGTTACATTTCTGAGGGGTAGGGAGGTCCGGTTAAAGATTTGACAGAGTATTTAACAAATTGTGGGGATTTCACCAACCATCTTCTCCATGGTGACATAGTATATTCGACAGACTTACATATACATATCATTGGTTCTACTGGAGCGGAATTATGAATTCCGACTTTTACAAGAGATAAAACGCAGTTAAGTTGCACTGAAGTGGAGGAAACTATGAAAATTACCAATCAGGAACTTTATATGGATCGTGTTGTTGATAGCCTCCGTCGGAAATGTGGTGTTCAGCAGTACTGGCCCCACGTATGACAAAAATACCAAAACTGTTCCATTACTTGATAAGATTGCATATGTGTTTGCTGTGTACAAACCACACAACATGTGCTCATCAGCTGCTCTGTTTGCGCGAAAGTTCGCTACTGAGACTTATGAAAGATGCAATCCGGAAACAATAAGTATTATGTCAAATGTGTTTTATGATTTCATACTCGGAATCGGACTGCCAAAAAATATAGAAATACACCTTCACATTTTTCATCATAGATTAAAATCAAACTGCACAGAAGTGCATATGACGTACATAACGTTCGCTTTATCAAGGTACTTGTACATTCAGTTGACAATATGAGTCAAACATCATATTGGGTGACATGAAATACTATCTTTATCTTTATATGAACTGACAATGTCGTTACACATGTATTGTCATTCTTCAACCAGGTCAACTAGTCAACAGCAGGATGACATCATATTCAAATTGGCCTAATGATATTTCCTTTCACATCTAAAGAGTACGGTTATACGTTTGGACTGAGTTATAATATATTCAAGTTGTCAGTGACTGAAAATGTGGTACACATCGGAGGCAGATCGTACTGGTCAGTCACTGGTCGTTAGGAACATATTTCCATCCATCATATTTTAACAGAGTATGCAATTTTCCAGAAGTAATTTTTAAGACGAAAATGTCATTTTTATGTAGCATTTATTAAAAGCCATTGACTGTGTAAATCGAAAGACATGTTTGTTATATTCTTAAGACGGGCTAAGTTGAATGGGAAACTTTTGTTTATGTTACAAGGTATCTATGTGACCGTAAAGGCTTTTGAACTTAGCAATGGGGAATTGAATGACTGTTTTTTAAGTCCTTGAGGTGTTAAACGACAGTGTTTCTTAGGTCCTATCTTTTTCCCCCTTCTTTATCAATGCCTAAAAATATTCATAAATGCAAACACTGTGTACCACTCTATGCTGATATTTTGGATATTTTAGTGTTTCTGTTCGCTTACAATGAGATCTTAGCAGCTGATATATGGTGGGTTTACAGACACAATGGGATTTTCTAGAGAACTACTCGAAAGAATGGAAATGAGATGTCAACCTTCATCAGTCAGTTATTGTTGTATTTAGAATGGATGGACGATTCGCTAATCACGAACAAGGGTTTTAAAATGGAATTTCAATGAAACGAGTTACTGAAAACAGATATACTGAAATACTCTTTAATCATATATTGAATCTGGGTAAAACTGCTTTTTCTTTTCAATGAAAGCAAAATGCACTCGTCCATGTACTTTCACGCTACCCGTTAGAGTCTATTTTGCCCAGATTCAACCAATAAAAGCCACACATACCCAAACCAACACGAATTGAACAGATACCCTATATTTGATGCCCGTGTTATATAAATTTATCCCCATTGAACAACGTGTTTTTCGGTAGACGCTGTGTTCATGCATTCTCAGTATTTTGAGAATTTATATAAAGTGGGTATCTCCCACATTCACCATACTTCATAGTTTAGTGCTGTAATGCTTCTAAAATGCCAGTAAAAACATATTTTTCAATGGGCTCAAAAGTCTGAAAACCCCAGAAATGTGATTATAGTGTTGTGTTTCATAGAAGGCTGGCGGAACGTCTTTACTTTTAACTCCAGAGTGATTGTTGGTTAAAACAGAGACCATATATTAAAAGTATATGCAATAAATACAACAAATAATAGTAAATAAAATACAGTTTAAGTCCAAAAGAATTGGCTGTTTTTAGATATATTAAACTTCGAGTCCAGACCAGCCAGACTTATCCCAAAGATTTGCATTTTCTCTAGTAACACGTTTATGCACAAAGTAATAGTTATGCATAATGAAGGCAGGCTCTGGTCAACTTCCGTTTTGGTCGTATTACTGATAATGTAAACACTCTAAATAAAAGCTGTCTGAAGATTATTTACGTGTAACAACTGTTCATAGTTGAGTACATACATCCATTTGCCTAAGCTTTTCAATAATTTATGTCCTATTTTGGTGGCAATTGCATCAGAGATGTGTTTTTTTTAGTTGTGAGAAGGGGATGTGCAGGAAGGACGGTGGACGGTGGACGGGTGGTGGTGAGATGTGTTTATAAAAGAGTTTGTTAACAAACGTTATGCTATTTATTTAACTAATCCCGGTCCCTTCCATTTATAAATGAATTGAGTTCAGTTAAATTCGACATAAAACCATATATTTGTTTTGATTTTTGCTTTCTTTAGAGTGTGTTTATACTATCGGTAAAGCATACGACCAAACCGGAAGTTGTCCGTGGATATTTTTACACGCTCTGCGCATGCGCACAGCGAGTCGAAAATTAATTTGAAACCAACGGGGAAGGAGTGCTGTGACATTGAAGAGACTGCCTTGACTGGGCACAGTTCAAGTGATGCTGCCTGCCATCAACTCAAGATATGTCCAGCCAGGCCGAGTTTGTATGTTCAAGCATCTTTCACAATGTTTACCTGGAAAGAGGACTGTGATATTTCCCTTGATCCGGATATTTAAGAGGGTTGTGTCTCTAATGTAAAGTCCGTGAGTGGAGTTATTTAATCCAAGAAGAATATATCCAACTCCCTCAACCTGTCCGCATTAGTACTTCAGTTGTAGTCCGCTGAAACGGCTTTCATGTTGAAATTGTAAAGTCCAGGGTGCCGTTTCACGAAAGCCTCTTAGCCCTACGACGTCCTGGCCGGTACGACCTACTTTAGGATGTCCTAGCGTAATGATTTACGACCGTTCCATGAAGATATCGTAAGCCCGTTGTAAACGCCTCTTAAGATATGGGTGCATTTACGATTTACGATGTCCTAGCTTTCAGAGCAACGCCTGTGTAATCGAATCGTAAATGGAAGCGCACCTGTTTACATTTCATCAGCAAAGAGCCAAACACTAAATATCAATAAATCAATAAAAGCTCATATGGTAAGTATGGTTAATTACAAACCTGTTGAAGTTTGATGACAGTATGCTACACGTCAAGATTCAATCATCAGTTTTTAAATCTGATGATTTTAATGGTAAATGACAATATCTATCTGCTCCGGCAAGACTTGTAACTCTCCTGTGTGGAGATACGGAAGATTGGTATATCAGAGTTGTTCCCCTCGAAACGGCAGACGACAAGGAAAACATATTATGGACGCTTCGATCCCTAAAAACGAGAAAACGAAATTTCTCCACAGCGGACATAGACATAATCGTGTCTGGCGTGGAGAGTAATTTTAAAACGTTGAACTCAAGTCTCACAAATACAGTCACCAACAACTTAAAGAAGAAGATCTGCAAAGATATCACCACGAAGTAAGTTCAGGTGTTCAAACAACATGTTACACGAAACTCTCATAAAATCTAAATATTGCCTATTTTTTTTAAAAAACATTTCACACAAAAATATGAGAGACATTCCTCAGCACGTTTGTACTTATTTAAACTTATACGAATTGTCAGACTTATTTCATTCTGAAATAATACGGATAATGAAACGAACTAAATTTGTGGGGGAATGGTTTATTGCTAGCGATGTTAAATGACATGCGCATGAACTATGTTCCACAATGTAAGAATAGTATAATTATACCAAATTAATTCATTGGTTTATTGATTATTATTTTCGTTTTCTCATGAAACCATAATCCACTCGTTTTCACAGCTGAACCCAAATATTTTTTATGTAACAATCTTCCCAGACTAAGATAATATCAATAATGACTGTAATGATACTACTTTTCATTTTAAAGTTTTACTCGTTCTTGTCAAACGTAATAAAATATCAAATAATTGTACATATGGTGTAATGTAGTTTGGGGTAGTTTTGGACATAAAAGCATGACATATATACACTAAAAATTTACAGTCACATAACTACCATATCCAGTGTAATCATCCAGTTAATGTTGTGTGTGAAAGAAATGCATACTCGGGGCAGTCACAACTGATATGTTTCAGATTCTCAACAGGAAGTGTTCTTCACACCAGTAACTGCCACAGATACAGAAGGCAGTTGTGGAACTAGCACAGGTGTGACATCATTCCAGAAATTCAGATAATGAAATGCTATCATTCTTTGCAATTTACAATGACACGGTTAAGCAATTCCACTGATTTTGTGCTATACAACCTATGTGCATGTCATAAATACACTTTTAACATGTTATCAGATGTAGTTATTTAAAACAATGCTATGCATTTCAGATAAGGACCAAGCTTGTGTGGTGGACACAATGGTCACTCCAGCTATTGAAAAATGAAAAAAGTATGTATTTAACATTATTCAACTGTATTGATAAATATTTGTGCACACATAAAAAGGCAATTTACTTTGTTAGTATCTCTAGCTAATAACAATAACAAATTTCTGTCAGGGAAAACCTAAAGGGAAGCATTCGGTAAAGAAAACATCAAACGAAGGTATGGCATTGCTTTGTTTACAGTATTGTAGTATCAGTACTGCAATTGTAATCCTAAATATTTCATTGGATGGTATTAATGAACATTCACACATAATTGATTATCACCCAAAAATGTCTTAATCTTCTCAGAAGACATTCTGGGAGAAATCAAATCCCTTCAAGCACAGGAAGAGAGAAAGATGTATCTTTTGGAGAAAATTCTGTCTGTGCAGCGGGACATCCGGGGCATCCAAAGACAAAGGCTGGATCTGGAACGAGAAAAAAATTGAATATAAAAAATCATTGGGATATTCATTGTCTCCAATTATCAAATTTAATTAAAGGCACATTTTTACTTGTACTGATAAAAAATTTCATGTGTTTGTGTTCTTATTTTGGATAAAACATATGTGTGTAAAAATATAATTTCCATAAACACTAAAAATAATATAATGGAATATTCAAAAGTGTTGCAATAAAGTGGTACGGGATATTGAAAAACATGCTACCTTGCCACTTCAGATAGGACATGTGGACATTACATGGCTTGTGGATTACTGGTGGTCCGATTAATTGAAATAATCGAGGATTGGTCGCAGTGACTAGACGACCAAGCAGTCGAACATGTTTTCTCATCATAATCGAACACAAACAATCTTTGAACACATGAACTTTATGTTCCTAACATACCTGTCATCCTTTAAATATCTTGCGCAGTTTGCATTAAAAACCCAAAGAACTACATGTTTTTTCTTATTTTTTGTGTACATTAACAAATATAACAGGAACGTTTGATAAATGATGCTAACCAATTATTTTCTATGATTGATTGGTTGTAATGGACCAAACATCAATGATGATATTTTAACCAATTCCCAAAACTATTGAAGGATCACTTACTGGTTATATGTGTTAAAACCTTGTGTTGATAAGAGATTTCTCCTGACTTTATATCCATCGGCGTTGTAGTTATCAGAATGAGTGTTGTCCATGTCTGGTCCACTAGTCTCACACAGAACATCTGGCTCAGGCAACCTCAGTAATATTGCCATATTGTGAAGTTGCATGCATGAGTAATAACGTTGATGCTCTTCTCAGGACTCAATAGCAGGCGTCCAGTTGATTTGTGAAGACACCTACACAGATTTTTGATGATGAATCATGCATGCTTATAGCACAGTTATTAAGAATTTCAAGAAGGAATAACAAAGTGAAATAATTAATTTGAAAAGGGTATAATTACATATAATCACCAGTACTACCTCTTTAGATAAGAAGCTTCAGTAACACCTTGAATTAAGACATAAGACTTCCTTATATTTACCTGAATCTATCTATTGCACAATCCAAATGCCCTCTCCACTGAGTTTCTTGTAGCAGTGTGGCAGCGGTAATATTTCTCCTCTCTTTCATTTTCTGGATTGCTGACTGGAGTCAGGAGGTAGGGTCTGCATGCATACCTGTCAAAAATGTTTTGAAATATGTAAATGTTAAGGTTAGAGATATGATTTTTTTGGTTAATAAACAAGGAAAAGGCTGACATGACATAACCTGAACATAGATATACCTACCCCGAATCACCAAGAAGCCAGATGCCATATTTCCCTTTCTGGAGACAGCATTTCGGATTGCAGTTATTAAATATATGCGAATCATGTGTTGATCCAGGCCATTCGACGATGATGTTCGTGAATCTACAATTATAAATACATAGAGATAAATCTTTAGAAAACTATTTAACACAACTCCACATTTCCCACATGGCACTATGGGCCTGTGGCCTTACAGTTATATATACATCAAAACAAATAAATAAATATTTTTAATATAACCACACAAATAAACAGATTTTTGAATTAAACTTGCATTAGAAGACAAACTTATTTCTATAAAAGCCGATCAATGGGACAAACAAGCCTACATTAGCGATTTGAAAATCAATTAGGACACAATGACATTTATTATCTGCAAGTACCAGCAAGTCTAGATCGTTTGTTTACATTGCAAGGGTCAAGGACGTCAAGGATATTTACCGCAGTTGAGCGTCGCACACAGCTTGCACATTGATGGCGTGGAATCCTTTCCTGCACACATATACTGCCTCTTCTAATGGTGTCCGTTGAATCGGTATTAAAGTGCAATCTATGCAGCCAACAACTTTCAACCACAGATGTTAAAGAAATCCTCCGCAAGTTTTGCATGTTTGTCGGGCGATCGAAACCGGATCAGATCGTGTGAGTTGACAATTGTTTCCGTAGTGTTTTCAAACACGCGACTTGGCAATACCATGTATGTCTCCTAGTTCGCTGATAAATCCCCCTTTAGAATAATAACACCTGAACATGGGCAGGTTGGGCACATGAACGCTTGGTCGGCCGAGTGATGGCCGAGCTGACCCGATCAACCAGCTGAAGGATATTATGTCGAGGGAAACGATACCTGGCAATCAGTTCTGTGTCGGTCAGCGTGTCCAATATTTGGGTCCTATCTGTCGCATAATATTTCCCCTATTCAAAATCTCTTGGATTCTCAGTTGTGTCGCCATATTAAATTCTGACTTACGATGTCGTAAGCTAATTACAATTGCCCCTCACCTATCGAATGCTAGGAGGTTGTTTATGATGTGGTGTAAAGTTAGGAGGTCTTTGTGGAACGATACAAAA
>VKKT01005251.1:3663-17635 GCA_008038995.1 Haliotis laevigata | reverse complement strand
GCTTGGTCGTTTAGTCACTGCGACCAATCTTCGATTATTTCAATTAATCGGACCACCACTACTAGGCAGTGGTGTAGCCGAGAGGTTAAAGTGTTCGCTCATCATGCTGGAGGCCAGGGTTCAATTCCCAACATGAAAGTAGAAAGGAGTTAAACCATACTCACTCACTCACTTTTGAATACCATTACACATTGGAGATGGAATGAGAATAACCTCCCGTTTGTACATAGATTTGAAATAAGTCACTTATGGAGGACAAATATTTTTTCATGTTTCATGTTATATCATCTGACACATTGGAGTATTTATCTAATGTTTGCTTTCCGTGGAATTTTGATGTTACACATATGAAATGCAAAGAAAATAACCTCCTTTTCGCATTACCTTTTTTTCAGTAAAAGATAAGATGTTTTGGGGTTTTTTTTATTTTTGACAACATCTGCCATGTTTGAGGGTTTCATCACATGTTTGCATTCTGTAGAATGACAAGAATATTTTCTTTTACAGTATGTTTTTCCCCATTCAAAATATTTTGTTTTACATTTTGTTTTCCATGTTGGTTTTACCCAGGCATTGTGTTTCAGGGTCACCAGATTTTTATGAATAATATTAACTACACCTAAACATATGATATACCTTGTCCTGTATATAATGCTGGGAAATTAATTGCAGATACTTATTCTCCTTGAATGGGAGTATTACATACACTATTACCCTTTTGTCTACTAGTCAATAGGGCTGCACCAAGTTATGCTATTGGTAACAGAGTTTGGCTGTCCATGTAAAATACATATAAATTTATTTCCTCTGTGCAATATATATATATATAGTTCACAGTATTGTTACTTCAAATTCGTGCTGTTCTCAATGCTAATTACATTTCTGTTAAGAACTATTCAGGATTCAGAGATGTGCCATGACACTTGGAAAGAAAACCTTTGTAGATAGAGTGGAAGGTGTACATTGTGCACCCTCTTAATTATTTGTGTTGGTGAGAAAATATGATTGAGTCATTTTGTGCCTAGAACAAGCACGTCACTGTTTTGCTATTGGGGCAGTGCCTAGGAACTATGAATATTTCATTTTTCATTCAAATGTTGCACTGAATAAATTA
The DNA here is from genome assembly GCA_008038995.1 of Haliotis laevigata. Classification (NCBI taxonomy): domain Eukaryota; kingdom Metazoa; phylum Mollusca; class Gastropoda; order Lepetellida; family Haliotidae; genus Haliotis; species Haliotis laevigata. Next base: position 16,521 of record VKKT01005251.1, on the reverse strand, counting down.
TTTCTCGAATTTCTTATTGCATTTTGAATACCAGACAATATATTATTTTGGGGGACATTTCCTTCAAAATCATTTATGAGACTTGTATATATGAAGGTACCAGACTATTGGTATAAACGTTACAGTGTTTTGTTTGAGATTCATAAGTACATTTTCATAACATATTCACTGGAATATATTTTCTCAATGTTTCTCCCATACTTGTCTATGGTTTGTTAATTGTTACATATTTCTAAAACATATGATTCCTATATTGTTTTTACAAACTTTTCAATTAAAGAATTATTTTGAGTTTTTTGTTTGTGTTATTTGAGTTATAAGATTTCGTATTTAATATCTACACCACCAAAGACTGTCTGCAACAAACGCATAAAATTACTACTTTCCGTTTTTAGAAATGATGTCGTAATTTAGAATTTACCAATCACGTGCACTTCCGGTTCAATGATTCGTCTGCTACTCAAAAGCAGACTACGTTAATGGATCAACATTCATGATACTGACAAAACTCTAAAATACCTTCAAAAATACAAGGTAAAAGAGTAATTGTAATTGAAGTTTCACCACTCGCCTTTATGTTTTAATCTCAACACATATTGATGAAGCGGCCCGTAAATAATAGGATGTTGTCGGACAATTAATGAATGTTTTCACAAGCAGTGAACACGCTACATGTGTCGATTGTCACCTCGTATCTTGTTGTTGGAGACTAATTTTTAACCCAGAACATCTACACTGGACGACAGACCTATATGTTGCTTGAATATTTCCAAACAAATAACGAATGTCAGAAATGCACCGTCTTTTAATTTGAGGATAGTGCATTTCCGACATTTGTGATATCAACTGAAACATTTAAGCAGTGACAAAAGAGCCCGCGTACGTGTCCCGACTCATTAGCATTTGACATTCATGAAATGTTCAGACGTTACAATGTACACGTTTGAGGCATATTTGTTTGTTTTGGTCTCGATTATCACTAGGTGGATCTTGATCTACTGCTTATTGCATAAAATAATCCCTGCTTTTTTTGTATAATTTAGGATGTGTTTTGGGGGTTCTTCTTTTGCAAATAATATCCCTAATCCTCGTATTATGGGTTTTTGGACACTTAAGAATTATTCGTTGTTATCTTTATAATTATACCAACAACTATAGAACATTTCACTAAGTTTTAAAAAGATATCTTTGTCATAAACACAGAGCAACTTTTGAGAGGCATTCTAGAAGCTGTAAGTAATAGGAATGACAAGTCTTTGTGGATTATCAACTTCTTTATTGTGCAATAGCGACGTTTCTATATCTAGATACCTTTTCATGCGTGAAAACGGAATAGGTATCTGTACCGAAACTTCGCTATTGCACAATAAAGAAGTTGATCACTCATAAAGACTTGTCATTACACACAGCTTCTAGAATGCCTCTCAAAAGTTGCAAAAGTGTGTGATCAGTTGTCACTGGACAATCGTGCACAGTTCAATCACACTACTGAACAAAATGTCCGCCATGCTATGGTCTTTTGGCACATGGATGACTCCGCCAATACTAAAAAGTTGCTTTTTTAATGCGGAGACACGTAAAATTACAAATGGTGCACATTTCGCAAGAATAGGTGTGTAGATCATGTAATCTGGGTGTTTGGTTCGGCGAAATAATTGCTGATGTGAGGCTGAGTATTACACGATTGTTTACTCACCACTCAAGATCAGTCCACATACACCCGATACAGTAACCCGAGTCATTCACACCAAAAACAGGACACATATTCTTTCAGTTAATCGGTGTTATTGTAACGAGACCTTACATACTCACTTTGTCATGGCCCTGCAAACATCAGACGTCACTTTAGCATGACAATTCTAGTACTTACACAGCAAGTGTCTGTGCTATTTGTTTAGAGAGCTTAGAACCTAAAAAGTTCAAAACGTGCAAACCTGACCGTCATGTGATCGGATGTAAACCCTATGCATGTGTGGGATGATTTAGAGAGACGTTTGCGTCAACGTCAGGCTCTGCAACAGTTTTCGTCTTCGTGAAGAATAGGCTGTTATTGCACAAGCCGTCATTCGCAGGATTTCTGTTCTTGATTATTTCATGTGACAATTCATGAATATGGTGAAAAGACACGGTGCCAGGTTTTAAGAATGCTTTTCTTGTAATAGTGAAATGCAAAGACGTTTGGCTAATGTTTGTTGAACTCTATTTCAATCAGAAATATTCCAAACACACAAGCAGGGGTGGCACAGTCGTCCAAGGCGCCCTAATTCAATGTCCACCGTTGTGTTTCTTGGGAACATCAGACACCTAAGATGGTGTGTTCGAATCAGGGTTCGTATCGTTTACGGTGCTTGGTTTGTCAGCACCATAAACGTTTCGTGGGATAAACGATAGTGGGAAACGTCTGAGACTTGCGTCACTTCCTGCTTTCCTCCCACGTCAAGATGACACGTCGTGATGTAACTGGAACACTGTTTACATCCGCCTTAAACCCAACCCACCCCACCCGCCCCAAACACACAGCTAATCAACGTATCGCCTTATAGGTTGAATCTTGAAAACATTCCTTTTAAGGGGAGTATGACAGTGCAACAGTAACGACAGATATTCTATACACAGAATTTACATGTTCATAATTCAATGAACATGTTTCTCGCTTTCTCTCCAGCAACATAAAAGGAGAGGTGTACAATCATGCTGGCAAAAGCAAAATCAGCTGCATCCTATTTTCTTGAACCCGTTGGACCCTTCTTTTGGGCTGGAGATGATGGGGAGTATAAGTCCTGGAAAAGACATTTTGAGAAGAGAATTCAGGTAACTGTAATAATCGAGGATCAGAAAAATAATTAATCTTGCTGGATTAATTGTGTGAAACTAGAAACTACAGATTGGTGTATAAATAATAAGGATGGGTTTCAAGGATGCCTGATATCAGATTGAAATACTTCTCACAGCAGGTTATTCATCGCGGCTTAGGAGGTATGCTGATGTAAAACATTTGACTTTCATCAATGACTTTTGAAAGGTTTTAAGAAACCGTTATACGAAGTACGTTGTGTATTCTGCTCTTCCAAATGTTATGTTTCAAGACCTATTTGGGCACATCAAATTCGTGTTTAAAAACAATGTTAAATTCTCTGTACTTATAAAGCTACAACAGATGAGCAGGTTTACCTCCATTTCAGACAGGTGACTTTGGCATCACGCTGCAAGCAGTGCTGCCAAGTAGGTTAGCACCAAGGGCATTTCAGCAAGACAAGCTGGTGAAACAAGTGGAGACAGTGATTTCCCACATGTCCCTCTTTGAACCAGAGGGAAGTTCTGAGGAACTGTTCAGGGGCTCGACTACAGGTCTCATTGGTCAACGCCCACTTAATATCAGGGCGAATTCGGATGAGACCCGAAAGGCATCTGTCGTTAAACGTTCCTCTTTGAGTTTAGAAGAATTTGTGAAATCGGAGATACTAGTGAATGATATGGAAACATTTCTGGAAGCGTTCGATCTGGCATGCGAAGACACCGGTGTTAAAGATGATACTGAGCCCAAAAACATTGATGAAACTGTTGATGACACTTTTGGGTTCGTTTCACCAGATGAACACCAGGCAGAAGACTCTCTGAAGTGGAAAGGGAAAGTGTATCCCCCAAAACATCCTAACGGCTTAAGTAGTGCCCAGTCTGTTGAGAATTTTGACGATTTATCGGACCATGGTGAAGTACAGTTGCCAAACAATGACGGTCAAGAAGGAACGTCTGAAAGTACCGATCCTTCGAAATGCAAGACAGGGGAATGTAATGACAGTTTAAATTTACATGAAACCAAAGATGTATCCCATTTGCAGAATGATATGCAGCCGTCTGACAGTCTTCAAGAACAAAGTAATCAGTGTGATATTTGCGGTACAAATTCATCAAGTGACGCAGTTGAAGACGCAGCTCGGAAAAGCAGCAAACAGAACATTAACAATTCGGGAGGTGACAAGCATATTAGCAGGTTTAAGAACAAAGTATGTCCGATTCCAACCAACCAGAATAACCACGCCGCTGATAGTCCTTCAAATTCTCCAAGAAATATACTCGGAATGACAAATATGGCCTACCAAACGTCGGGAACCTCAGTTGACTTTGCAGAGTCATCCAAGAAATTGTTGAAGGCGGTTTTAACGAACAGCGCAGAAAAGGTAACCAGCAAGAAGTACATGGTTGGCTGCTTGCATATCAATGTAACTCCTTGACGGAGACTTTCTGCATTGTGTAACACTGTCAAAACTGATAAACTGAAGATCAAGCGTGATTTAAACAACCACTGATCTTTGTTTTGGGGATTTAAACAAAATTCGTTAAATTTTTGTTGCAGTTGAACTTCGATGTTATGAAAGATGACTCATCCTTGAAGGGTAACGAGGGATACAAACACTACAAATTGTTTACTACGGTGAGATAAATATATTACGAACACATGATGGTAATAATATGTCGTATCTTGTTAGTCCTTTTGTTTGCTGTTAACATTTCACGATATATTCCAACTCAGACGTTTTCTTAGTGGAGACATATAATTATGATAACTGAAACCTCTAATTGCATGACTGAAACCTCTAATTGCATTTTCTCTAAATTACTCGATATAATAATAAGCGAGTTTTTTAACGTATCTATTGAAAAAACAGGAAACAAGACGATTGTCTTCAGTGTCCAGGTTCCCAATTATGAATGAACCAATGCATTGCTACAGATCTGGATCAGCTCAGTCGAGATCCGGGTTACAATTCACCTTCCGCAACCCATCATGTTTGTCGTACGAGCCGACAAACGGGATCAGGTTTTCGGGCTCGCTTATGTGACAGATTGTGCCATCGTATCCCTATTGCGCTGTTCGATGCTCTCGATGTCACTCAATGAATTGTCTGGCCCAGATTCTGATTACAAACCACCATCGTATATCTGGGAAATTGCCGAGTTCGGCGTGAAAAGACAAGCAAAACAAACATATAACATCAGGATTCGATATTCATTAACTATAGTAATCAAGATTCGATATTCCGTAACTATAGTAAACGTCCATGTGCATCATGATGTCATGGGTACTAATGATAACATTCTACAGATAGAATACGCGACAGATCTGAAACGCCTTGAGCAAGTGAAGGAGCAGATTGTCTCTGAGTACAAATGGAAAATACGTACAGTTGAAGAACTCCGGCAGGCAGCTAACGGTAAACATTGCCTCTTAAAAGCAAGGAAGTGTATTTCAGTGGTTATGACACAAACGCATTGCAGTTGGCATGAGCATACAAACAGATGTTGATATATTCATGAAGCATGTACTTACAATATTGTTTTATCACAAAACATGCATGTGTATTACTTTGGTCATGATATCTGTATTAAGTGTATTGCCATTCAAGAAGCATGTATTGTATTGTTATGATTAAATAAGGACAAAAATGTGAATCATAAGTGCATCATATGAGCACGCAAAATACAAAGCAAGGCAAATGGCCGACCTCAATACAGTGGAATCCCTCTAAACTGGCAACCCTCCAATCCGGCATGCTCTCAATATCGGCACTAGAATTTGGTCCCGACAGAAGCTAGTTAATTTATCATCATTTACACGCCCTCTAATCCGGTGTCAGCCTATTCCGTATTTCGGCACAACAAAGACCGCCCAATTGACTGTTTGTACAGTAATTAACGCTCTCTAAATCGGCATCCAGTATCTCGGCCCTCCTGTATTTTACGGCACACGGAAGATCAATCACAGGTTGAAAAGGGAAAAGTTCTCTAAGCCGGCATGTCATCTATACCGACATTTTTGCCGGCCCCAACACATGCCGGTTTAGAGGGTTTCCAATGTACATTCAAACCCTAGAACTCCAGTGGAATGTTTCCGCTTACATTTTGATTTTTGTATCTTACATGTCAGTGGTTACTTGTTGAAGTTGACAAATTATGACGATGTGACAGAGTTAGCAAAGTTAGTCAGCAACGCGTGAGGATGGGATCAAGTTGACTGCCAAAGTGTATGATGAAATGAATAAATGAGAGGTTATACTTTGCATCACTTTTAGCCTATTACCATGACCCTACTGGGAGTGGCAGGAGGAGGTGGATTGAGCTGAGGAGGGAGATTGACCAGCACAGCAAACACAGCATGACGGACACCAGAGCCAAGCTGGCAACCCTGACACATTACACGCCCATCTTCACTTATGCTGTTATGATAGTATGTATAAGCCAATGGATACATATTTATAAATCAATGTACTGATGACTGTATGGCAAGTTAGTATTTGTTTCGGTTTCTTGTAAGTGTATTTCTTGTTCATATTTTGCAAAAGCTGTTGTTATATTGATTAGAAATTTTGATGTATTAATTTTTCGGACTCCAGTTTTGCACGAAACGATGTTCGCAATTTGAAGCAAGGTGGGTAATATTTAGACAGTACTGAGGGCTGATTACCAGAAGAAGCATCATATGATAAATCTATGTGGCCTATATCTATATATTTCTTGCATTACAGTATTTTAATCCAGTGTTGAAATATGTGATTTGTTTTATAACATATACTTATGAACGCAACCTGCTTTTGGAAATCAGCACATTTCTTTGAAACGGATCATCATAGGGAAGACATTGCTGCCAGATTGCTCTATACCACACAGAAAATTGATTCCATTCTACAAATTGACCAGTGATTGTCTTGATCACACATCATGATCACAGCTCCTGTTTCACTAGCTGCAGGTCCTGATGCTGGGTGTGATGATCTCCCTCAACGGTGTGGCTACTGTGGATGCTGTGTCAAGGCTGCTGTTGCAGGATAACACCAGAACCTTCCTAGGTGTCGAGACTGTCGACATGAGGCAGGAAGTCAACATGTGGGTGGGGCCTTCATCCCGTTTCTTCATAGGTAAGGTGTCAATAATATTTGAAGTTTATTGTATTCATGTGTTGACAAATAGTAACCTGAAATACATGTGAATATTGACTGTATGTCACATGGGCAATCCCACGTACGTGTGTGTGTGTGTGTGCGCGCGCGCGTGCATTTTGTTCTACGGAGGTAGGGGTGGTCAGTAATTCTGTACATAAAAATATTTTTAAAATATGCTTAAAATAATAGGGAGAGGGGGTAATTGATTTTGTACATGCAGGGGGCGGTCATTTGCTTTGTACATAAACTTTAGGGGGGTGGTCATTCACATTGTATATGCTTCTCCATAAAGAATCATTATCAATGATCATATGGAACATTATCGGTATTTGTTGTACCTGCAGGAATGGGTGCGCTACTGAGTGTGTGTATGAGGGATGACCACATTCTGCACATGCAGGGCGTAGCACAGAACTACAGTACAGAAAACACTCTGGGGTGCTGTGAGGTGCAAGCCAGAAACACTGCAGGGACTACAACCAAGGAGGAGTGCCACTCACTTACACTAGGTATTGTATTCCATGGCCTGGTCCAGTCCTTGCATATACTTTTGTGGGCAATAAGATACATCTGCTGTATATAATTATTAAGAGTGATGTTTGATCTGCGCACAATTAGTCCAAGCCTTTCTTGATTCACTTGCACTTCAGTACAAAATATATTTTTAAGTGTAAGGCAATTCAGATGCAACGTAGGTGGACATTGTACTCTGTGAAACTGTGATCTTTGGTGTTGTTAGACAATATGTTTTCACTTGGATGTGTACTACTCTTGCAAATATCAAATGTAGATACTCAATGAGATAAACAGGCTATTTCTTTATTATCATTCTGGATTCATAATTAATCCACACTGTAATATGTGCCCAGGTGCTAAGACAGTTACATGATGGATGGTGGCTATTATATACTGATACACTGCCGCTGACAATTACAACTCTGTAAAAGTGGGAATCCTGGTAATATAGACAAGAAATAACAGAGTGCCATGTAAAGACTCGGTCTAAGCAGGTGATACCATAAAGGTTACTTACAGATAGTTCTTGAAGCTTGTTGCCGTCCCTTATTGGAGCAGAGTGCTTTACAGACAATACAGTGAGCCTGCTAGTCCAAGACTTGTAAATTCAGGAAAGACTATGGTCATTTGTTTTTCTTTGTTGACCACCACATTTACCGTCAAATATTTTGCAGATCATTCTTGCAGACAAGCGATAATAAACAATCAGTTTCTACCCTAAGCATTAAATATCCTGTTCAATATGTAAATTCTTGGTGCAAGCTCTACGGATGTACACACTTTTGTTGATACGTGTAGGTGTAGGTCACTGGAGGGAAGTGCCATGTGGCCAGAGACAGCCAGGGGAGAACTATGTGCAGCATGTCATCAAACCCTGCTGTACTGATGAAAGGGGCACCTGCTTACTCATATCACATGAACACTGCAGTTTTCTGGGAGGACTATTTCATGAAAGGGAAAAGGAGCACTGTTCTCAGGTTAAAAATCTCACATCTTATTTCTTATTGTGACAATGTTTGTTCCTCTTCACAGAAGGTTCAGTCCCCATGAAGATCCAGGTCAGATTTGGTTTCAGCAGCCAATGATCAGTGTAGGAGGTTAATATATGTCATTATATCCCAGTTGTGCAGATCAATGTGCATGATGTCAGTCACTGGATGGTCTGGACCAGACTTGATCATTTACAGGCTGCCATCACATACGTGAGTTCAGCATTACACAACAAAGGAAATAAACAAATGGTTGAGGAGCGGTCATTTCATAATAATCATCAAATAATTTCATCCCTGAAGTTAAAGCTTTTGATGACATTTTGATGTTATTTTTGGGTCAGTTGGCATGCATAAATGTGTAACTGTATCTGAAACTAACCAATGTCAGAACCAATATATCCCACTTTCATCAAATGTAATGTATTTTATTTTCACATTGAAAATTCACATAAATGTTTACCAATCATTCTTTTAACAGTTATTATACACAGAAATACCTCAGTTTTAACTATCTATGCATGTTATTTATTCTTAATTCTTTTAAGACTTCCCAAGCATGTTATTTTCATACATTTGTTATCACCATTTAATGACTCTAACAGGTTAATTGTCCAAGTGAAGTCTGCCAAATGGGTGGAATGTCATCAGACACTCACAAGCCATGGCTTCCCAGTTCCTACCAGTGGTGGCGCCCACTCTTGTCCCTCATGTACACCCATGGTGTAGTTCACTTGCTGTTACTGCTGCTGGCAGAGTGGCTGCTCCTGCGGCAAGTGGAGATGTCAGCTGGGTGCTTGCGGGTGGGCATCATCTATGTCCTGTGTGGAGTTGCAGGTGGAATGGCAAGTGTTATTGTTCCCCTGATTTACATTTAATAGCATTTACTGCAGCGGACTCTCATCTTACAACAAATACTGTAATTGTACTGAGAACATCAAAAACAGCTTCTTGTTTTTTTACATCAAGTGTTCAAAATGAATTGGATTTGGGGGGGTCTTGGTCTTAACCAGTGGGTATTTGAATCTGGGGATTCTCCAAATCTATAGCTGTAAAAAATGAACTCTTTAACAAGGATCCTTGATGTTCATGTGTAATTTCAAACACTGTACATAAAGAACACACTCAAACATTTACTGATTAAATTACCAGATCAAGAAGTATCACAACCAAACATATAGGGATACATGATGTGTACACAAGTGTGGATGTTTCTTTTCTATTTTCAGTGTGCATCAGTTATCTCCCCCTACACACCCCAGGTTTGCACAACAGCTGCTGCAATGGGCGCACTCGGTGTTCTACACATGGAGCTCATCGAGGCTTGGACCCTTCTCCCTCGACCATGGCTGGAGCTTGTCAAGATCTATGGCCTCCTAGCTTTTGCTTTAATAACAGGAACTTTGCCTTTGATCAACAATTTTGCAATTATCACTGGCTTCCTTACAGGCCATCTTACTGCAGTTGCACTGCTTCCATATATTAATCTCCGATTATGGAGCAAGAGGAGTCGTGTAGCCGCAGTGTTTGTGTCAATTGCATTGTTATTACTGTTGTACTTTGTCATCATTTACAGCTTCCATCATCTACAGAATCTGTACACATGTGAATGGTGCCGAAACTTTGAGTGTGTAGAATACGCTCCTCACATGTGCCCACAACCATGATATTTCCATATATACCCCACACAACCATGATATTTCCATATATACCCCACACAGGCATGTTGTATCATGACAGGCCATTACTTGTGTCAGGGGTCGGTGTAACTGCCTGTCCTAACTGCAGAAAATCAGTCACTATCCCAAAGGGCTGTTGAATACCTATTTCACACGTAAAATAGTCATAAAATGTAATTTTACAATATTACTATGTGCATTTGTTATCCTTTTGCAGACACATGTCATCATACCTCTTCTGTGTAGATTGATGCTCAAGCTGTAGATCACTGGATTGTCTAGTCCAGACTTGATTATTTACAGATATATAGCTGGAAAATTGCTGAGTGTGGCGTTGAATAACAAACAAACAGTAGGTTATTTGTTCTTAATTTTGGTTATTTTGTTCTTAATTGTATCCACTGAATGAGGATTTACAATAGGATATCACAACATGTAAATGCTTCATGGGGATCAGCTGTTCTCTGGTCAAGCAGACAAGGGACTGCGATAGAAAAGACTTCAAAATGCATTTCAGCAGATATTACAAGCTTGTCAAACCCTTCCCTAGCCTGTACCCTGCATTTGGACAATTTATTACCAAAAGCTACAAAAGGTCGAAAGAAAGGTGTCACAAACTTAAGAGTAGTAAATAGGTGAGTGATTTTAGGTTTACGACGCACTTCGGAATATTCCAGCTATAAGGCGGCAGTCTGTAAATAATCGAGTCTGGACCAGACAATCCAGTGATCAACAGCATGAGCATCGATCTGTGCAATACTGACACGTGTCGCCTCTTACAACATGCATGGGTTACTGTAGGTCAGTTCTATCCCAGATCTTCACAGGTCACACATGAGAGGAAACACAAGCTACTTGACACACATAGGTAGCCCATATGGCTACTGGCTAATATCACCCATTTTCCTCAAATATATTTCTATTTGTGACAAGTGAATCAAATAATATTAAATTCACACATCCTTGTATGTCAACCATTTGTGTGATAAAAACCCGTAGAACAGCAGATCATAAAAAACCATAGGACATTAGCGAAACTCAAAACATGGTGTCTCATGGGAAATCTTGGATTTGATGCCATGATCTGTGAATCCTGGCATCAGGCTGCAACTACGACACAATAGACAATTTAGAAGCAGTGTAATACTTTCATCAGAAAAACATGAACAAGAGCATACATTACTTGAAATGCAATTTATTTATCTATTTATTCTTGCCCTTTTTCTTCTTTCTTTTCTTCTTCTTGGGCTCATCTTCTGTACTATCATCTTCCGCCAGCACACTACTGCCATACTTGTCCATGGTCCATGTGTTACCAGACACAGGTAACTTGCTCACAGATATAACAGATTTCGAGATTTTCCTTGAATCTAGAAAGTACAATCCAATTGAAGAATTAAAGAACGACAAAAATCTGTTTGTCTGTCAGTTTGAATGGGCAGATTGAACAGAAATTTCACTATTTTTATCTTGTACAAACACAAACTACTAAAAACAAATCAAATAGTGACAATATCACAAACCTTCACAGAAAGGAAATATGACAGTATTTATGATTTGACACCTCTGATTGACGGTTAGAATCAAATACATGTACAGATGTATTTTTCACTTTTGTTATAATGTGTAAAATGTAAACAAAAACCATCCCAAGGAATCAGGATTGGAATATTTCCCAACGTTCACTTCTCTTAAGAGACAACTTATTGCATCTGAAACTGGGCATGTCACTATACACTGAATATAGTGGGCGGTGCACAATATCAATCACAGGTTTGTCTGGTCATGTACAGGACACTACCACACAGCAGGAATATTGCAAGTATTGAGTAAACAACAAACTAATGTGTTTGTAGCTTAAATTAAATTCAGCATTACATAACAGGATCAGGCAGCTACAGTTATATATCACCCACCTCACATCAAATAAAAGGGAGCTATCCTGACTGAGTCCAATCTGTTATTTCACATAATGTATGTATGCTGTCACTGGTAAATGGGAGAGTAAGTGATTATGGTCTCATTCCATTCTCGGCTTTATTCAAGCAATATCAGAGCAAGAGACACCAGAAATAGGCTTCACAAATTGTACCCATATGGGGAATTGAACTGGTATATTCATGATTACACAATGCCATTTAGAAAGTGGTCAAATGTAACGTGTTATATTTGGGATTACACTTTATTAGTAAAGTACAAATTGTAGTACTTTTGGGGGGGGTATCTTCAGTTAGAGAGGTGAACACCTTGACCACTAGGCTACCCCACTGCCCCAAATGTTAAATATGAGTCATAGTGAGAATACTCACCCGCATGTTTTAATACAGCTCTACAATTCTTGGCAACAGCATTCTTGGCATTTTCATGATTCAAACCAAACATAAGACCCCTGGTATATTGTTAAGGACACAGTGAAATAATACGCACAAAAAAAATACACCATAAATATCTGTTGAAAATAATATTGAATCCCATGTGACATTGTCAAAAGCATTGCCCTAAAAAGTAATGCATGAACATATACTACAAAATACTTCTCAGCTTGTTTAATTGTTGCCATAAAAAACATGTTTTGAGTAACTGATTTTATTTGGTTGTTCTGTCTGTGAAAGTTGAGGTGAGGTGAAATTGGGTTTAACGTCGTGCTTGAGAATATTTTCGCTCATAAGACGATGTGCATGCATGTGTATGTGTATGTGCGGCTGCTTGAACTAGCCCAGACTGAAGCTGGTTTTA
>VKKT01005250.1:35100-54977 GCA_008038995.1 Haliotis laevigata | reverse complement strand
AATCCGTTCTCTGTCCTTAGGCTCCAGCCTCTCCTGGTGGAGATCAAGAGGAATCGCTCCACGGTGGCCATGGGTCACTTGGACTACATCAAGGCAGACACCCTTCAGTATGACTTCGAGCCCGGCTACAAGACTAGATACGGTTTTGATTGGCGACTCGTCTTCTTTGAAACGTTTTTCCGCAAGAACCAACAAGAGCTGAGGACCGAGACGGAATCTCTTCCGTGAGTTGTTGCATATATAGACTCTAATGGGTCAGTTGGGTACATTAAGATAACACCACCGTTTAGGTATAAGTAAAATAGAGAGTCTTCTTAGTTGGAAATAAACAAGGTAAATACAGAAAAATGAAGGAAACATTTCAACTTTGTATTCATACTAAGAAATTGTAATGAAGGGGAAACAGAATAGGTGCACTGCAGCACAGTGGAACATTGATGTATTTTCCAAACTCATAATCTAAACACACTTTACTGGAATGGTTATTTCTTGTTCAACAGGGGCGTCGTGATGGTGGGTCCAGCCTTTGCCGTAGATGCCGATTATTTCCGTGAAATCGGAACATACGACAGCGGCATGGAGATCTGGGGCGGAGAGAACATAGAACTGGCCTGGAGGGTGAGTGAGGCATAGTGGAATTTCTTAGGCTGAACTGGCTTGGAAAGTGAGTGAGTCAGGGTAGGGGAGCTATCTTTGAGGGTGAGACAGGATGAGGGAACTGGCTCTGACGGTGAGTGCGACAGGATGAGGGAATTGGCTATTTGAGGGTGAGAGATGCAGGATAAGGCAACTGGTTTTGAGGGTGAGTGATGCAGGATGAAGGAACTTTTGAGGGTGAGGCAGGATGAGGGAACTGTTTTTTGTTAGCGTGAGTGAGACTGGATCACGGAACTGGCTCTGACGGTGCGACATGATGAGGCAACTGCTTTTGAGGGTGAGTGATGCAGGATGAGGCAACTGGTTTTAAGGGGTGAGTGATGCAGGATGAGGGAACTTGCTTTGAGGGTGAGTGAGGCAGGATGAGGGAACCGGCTTTGAGGGTGAGTGATGCAGGATGAGGGAACTGGTTTTGAGGGTGAGTGAAGCAGGATGAGGGAACTAGTTTTGGGGGTGAGTGAGGCAGGATGAGTGAACTGGCTTTGAGGGTGAGTAATGAAGGATGCTACGAGCGAAATCTGCAAAGTTTTGATTGAAATATGCTTGGAACAAACACGGTATGGGTTGTAACACGAAGACTGGTATTTGTGGAATAAGGTTATATTTCTGAGATGATATGGTCCTCCCAAGATACTTTATCAATCACGTACAGGGGGTAGGTCATCTGTTCAAATCATCTGGACCTGATATCAATAGTATGCGACTATCTAGAACTATGACACCTGTCGATGTCCCTCCCGCTCCCACAGGTGTGGCTTTGTGGGGGTCAGCTGCTGCACAGCCCCTGTTCCAAGATCGGCCATATCGCCCGTTCCCAGCCCTACTCGTTCCCAGCCGGGCGCTATCAGACGGAGATGCACAACTACAAGCGAGCAGTGGAAGTGTGGATGGGCGACTACAAGAAATATGTGTATGAATACTTCCCGGCAATGAAGGTGAGGAACGGTTTGTGAGACATTCTGTGTCAGAATACCTCAGTAAATGTAACATATGTTATACCTTTGCATTTCCTTGCAAAGTATCAATTTTAGTACTTTTGGAAGTTTCGTCAAGTCCGACAACTGGTAGTCTAGATCACGTACTCCTATGAAATTGTCAATTTCACAATATAATAATTACTTATACAACGATATATTCATGGCTTCTTTGATTGGCATTCTAGAAGTTGGGTAGATGAAGAATGAGTAGATAGTCGAAATGTCGCCTATACAGAATAACGAAGTTATATTTTCCTCATTCTTCTTTATATATTTATGTTTGCATATTTAAGACAGTTCATATTCCTCTAACAAGTAGCCCACAATGTCTCATTTCTGACAAGGGCGGAAAAACAAGGATGTATTCCGTCTTAAACAGACGTCGCTGAAAAAGACTGTTTGAAGAAAACTATTTAAAAAAGTTGGTTAATACTATTGTCTGCTCAGGTTCTAAATATGTGGTCCTTTGGTAGTTTTCGTGCATCCCCCGCCATACATGTATATGCGTTGTTGACAGAGCCTCGACGCCGGGGATTTGAGTGAGCGCGTTAAACTGCGAGAGAGCCTCAAGTGTCGAGATTTTGGATGGTTCCTTGACAACGTTTGGCCAGAGCTGTTTGCTTACGCCGAGAACGTCTTTGCCTGGGGAGGGGTGAGTGGTTGCCGGGGTGACTGTGGGCGGGAGATTGATGCTGGTACTCGGGGTGAGTAGTTGCCGGGGATGACTGTGGGCGGGAGATTGTTTCTGGTACTCGGGGTGAGTAGTTGCAGGGGGTGACTGTGGGCGGGAGATTGATGCTGGTACTCGGTGAGTAGTTGCCGGGGTGACTGTGGGCGGGAGATTGATGCTGGTACACGGGGATGAGTCGTTGCCGGGGGTGACTGTGGGCGGGGCATCGGGCCTGGTACTAGGGAGTGAGTAGTTTGTTCGGGCTTATTAGGGGCGGGGCTCCGGGCCTGGTAGTAGGGAGTTGGTGGATAAAGTAGGATGGGAAGAGGGCCCAACAATGCTGAGGTAAATATTGTAGTGTTGACAGGCTGGGATGGGGTGGAGGAACGGGAAGGGAAGGGGTGATATGAGAGGTGAGTAAGCGATGTGGATGAGGGGATACCGTTAAACATGGTACTTCAACATGATTCACGCGGGGATACCGTTAAACACAGTATTTGAACATGATTGAAGACAGCTTGAGAGGGATTAAAAACTATTATGCCTTCTATTTTTGGGAACAACGCTAATCAAAGAATATTTTGTACAGCTAGAGAACCCCGACCTGAGGATGTGCCTGGATAATGACGAGTATTTGTTCCAAGCACCCAACCCGCTCACCATCAAGCCCTGCACACACAGCCTACCAGCGCAGGTCAGTGAAAGGCAATGATGGGCGTTTCCCGGAAGTGTTAGGGAGCTCTGCCTCATTTGTAGCTGTTGATCTTTGCTCAGCGGTAGCAGTAGAACTGCGTTTAAGATTAGTCGTATCATTGCCGAAATATTTGTATGTAGGCTCAATCAACCAGATGTGACTGATAAGTAAGAATGTCGTACATCTATCACTCCCAGTGCTTCTTTCGCGTCTGACCACGGTTTCCGAAATATGAGGGTTTTAGGACGCGCAGAGTAGCCTCCCTTTGCTATCAAAACCAATTACGACAGCGTGCTTCGTGTGAGGAGGAAATTGTGCTTTTCTCAATGTTTTGTTTATTGGAGTAAATATACACGTGTTTAGTTGTAGCTGGTGTTTAGAAGCAGATTGTTCATACAGGTGTATTTAAATCGCAGGCGTTGTATTGCGACCTAATCAACTATATTTGGCACGTTTGCAATGAGAGTAGACACGGATTTGTTTGGGTTATTGGGTCAGAGCTGGAGTCATGTTCTCTCAGAAACTTGACCCTTACTTTGAGGGCAAATATGTAATCCACAAAGTGTATCACGCTGGCAAATGTTAGGGGTTGTTTTTAGCAATAAAACATCTTGGTGTTTTGGTTTTAGTAAGCAGACTGGTATGAAAACCGGTTTGCTTTGTGAACGCGAGACAATATTGCAGCTGATTTCTTATGAGTTAGATAGCTAAAACTGCAAAGGTGAGTGAGTGAGTGAATATTGCTTAACACCGCTTCAGCATTGTTGCAGCTATTCGCAGAAAAAAAATGCAAAGGAAGTTACCATAAAACGAAAAACCCTCGCAGGTGGTAAGATGTCTCTAGATTTTAAGGTAGATAAACCGATACTAGGCCTCCTAAGTTGGACGTGAAATCGGGAGTTACTACGAGATAAGAAAGATTTGTAAACGTTGTTGGAAGCATTTCTACAGTTGCGAAGTGTGTTTTATTTAATGCTGAGTGGCATTGCAGGGTTTCTCGTGGACGCACCAACGGCAGCTGCGGACCACCCTGCAGTGTGTCGTGGTACTGACAGAGGAGATGGACGTGGTGCCTTTTCTCCAGGACTGCATCGAGGGCCTCAAAGAAACATGGGACTACATACTGGTGAGGCCTTGTGTGTTGGAGGGGATGAACGAAACACAGGCATCTTGAACTAAGCAAAAGGGTCGGCTGAAGAAGGCCGATGCCATTGGTAGGGGGTGGGTGAAGTTGGCTGAGGTCAATGGATTGTGAGATGAAGTAAATTGAGATCAATGAATGGTGGGTGAAGTAGGCTGAAGCCAGTCTAAAGTGGGATGAAGTAGGCTGAGGCCAATGGATGTTGGGATAAAGTAGGCTGAGGCCAATTGATGTTGGGATAAAGTAGGCTGAAGCCAGTCTAAAGTGGGATGAAGTAGGCTGCGGCCAGGGGAATTTTGAGTTAATATGGTTGAGGCCAATGGAAGGTGGGATGAAATAGGCCAATGGAGGGTGGTATGAAGTAGGCCAGTGGAGGATGGGATGAAGTAGGCCAATAGTGGATGGGTTTAAGTAGGCTGAGGCCAATGGAAGGTGGACTTAAGTTGATTGAGGCCAATGGAGGATGGAATGAAGTAGGCCAATAGTGGTGGGTTTAAGTAGCCCCGATGCCAATTGAAGGTGGACTTAATTTGATTGAGGCAAATGGAGGATGGGATGAAGTAGGCCAATAGTGGTGGGTTTAAGTAGGCTGAGGCCAATGGAAAGTGAACTTAATTTGATTGAGGCCAATGGAGGGTGGGATGAAGTAGGCAAAAAAGTGGTGGGTTTAAGTAGGCTGAGGCCAATGGAAAGTAGACAAGTTGATTGAGGCCAATGGAAGGTGGGATGAAGTAGGCCAATAGTGGTGGGTTTAAGTAGGCTGAGGCCAATAGAAGGTGGACTTAATTTGATTGAGGCCAATGGAAGGTAGGATGAAGTAGGCCAATAGTGGTGGGGTGAAGTAGGCTGAGGCCAATGGAAGGTTGACTTAAGTTGATTGAGGCCAATGGAAGGTAGGATGAAGTAGGCCAATGGAAGGTGGAATGAAGTAGGCCAATGGAAGGTGGATGAAGTGGGCCGATGGAGGGTGGGATGAAGTTGGCTGAGGCCAAAGGAGGATGTGATGAAGTAGGATGAGGCCAGTGGTATGTGAGATGAATGTTTCTCTATGGATCCGTTCATTGCCATGTCTGTATGTCTGAATGTGTCTCTATGCATCCGTTCATTGTCATGTCTGTATGTCTGAATGTGCTGTAGTGTCTCTACGCTCACTGTTGCAGGACGGGATGTTGAAGCATGAGAAGACTGGTCTGTGTCTGGAGGTGATGACTGGGCCGAAACTGACTCTCCAGAAATGTGATCACAACAACAAAGGTCAAAAGTGGAAGTTCACTCATTATGACCCATCTTTCAAAGACCGGGCGAGAACGGCAGCGAACATCACTCTCAACAAAGTGGTTCAGTTAGGAGCGGGTCCGGGATAGGGCACTAGAGACTCCGGGATAACACAGTGTGTTTTGACGTTGTACTTGCGGACATGGTCAGGTCGTGCATTCAGTACCCTGGAGGACGGAAGTAAGGGATCATGCCATGCCCGGCATCTCATACAGTGTCTCAAGCCACAGTATGATGGAGTCATATATTGCAAAGATGCGAAGGAGGACTGCAACTCGAGTGGTATGGAGCCATTGTTAGACGGCACCCCTGTTGACATAAACAACAGACTGTCATCACGGTGCTGTGCCGCCATTATTGGAGGGATCCTTGAACATCACGCTGGTGTCAGGGAGCGATGTCGCCATTGTTGGACAAATATTTGGTACACCATGGCATCAACATTTTTGTGGGAGTGTTTTTATACATGCTTAAAGATGGGGATCACTTACTAAAACGATTCTAACTAAATGGTATGGTAATTTGCTGTGTGAGACGTCGTATTAATCACGAAATGAGACGTTTAAAATGATGTGAACGTCATGGTGCTATACACGAAGTGCTTTACAAACCATGGGACGGTATTGCAGCTATGAAATCCCTCGAAGTCATTGCATCGCACATCGAGCAACTGGGGATATGGTTCTGCGCTTACCAACTGTCATAAATAGTCACAGCTAGCAGTTCATCATAAATGTTTGTGATCTGTTTTTAGATCTCACTGCCAAACACCTTTCAGTGGAGGAGTTAATCGACTTTCAACAGTGCCAGTACCGGTCTAGTGCACTTGCACATTCAGTATAATGGCAGGGGGATGGAGAGGGGTTGGGTGGTATGTCTATAACAATGTGTTTATGATGGCATCATATATTGCTCAAATCAAAAGGGCTCTTAATAGAGCTGAATTAAGGTTGCCATGGTACAGCTGTAGTGTTGCTGATTTAAGGTTGCCATGGTAGAGCTGTAGTGTTGCTGACTTAAGCTTGCCATGGTACAGCTGAAGTGTTGCTGATATAAGGTTGCCATTTTACAGCTGTAGTGTTGCTGACTTAAGGTTGCCATGAATCAGCTGTTCGTGTTGCTGACTTAAGGTTGCCATGGTACAGCTGTAGTGTTGCTGACTTATGGTTGCCATTTTACAACTGTAGTGTTGCTGACTTAAGCTTGCCATTTTACAACTGTAGTGTTGCTGACTTAAGGTTGCCATGGTACAGCTGTAGTGTTGCTGATTTAAGGTTGCCATTTCACAACTGTAGTGTTGCTGACTTAAGGTTGCCATGGTACAGCTGTAGTGTTGCTGATTTAAGGTGCCATGGTAGAGCTGTAGTGTTACTGACTTAAGCTTGTCATGGTACAGCTGTAGTGTTGCTGATTTAAGGTTGCCATTTTACAGTTGTAGTGTTGCTGACTTAAGGTTGCCATTTTACAACTGTAGTGTTGCCGACTTAAGCTTGCCATGGCACAGCTGTAGTGTTGCTGATTTAAGGTTGCCATGGTACAGCTGTAGTGTTGCTGACTTAGGTTGCCATGGTTGAACTGTAGTGGTGCTGACTTAATGTTGCCATGGTACAGTTATGGAGTTGCCCACTGTGGCTTAAACAACTCCGCTCACACGTTTTACTTAATTCTGAGCGGCCCCATGTAAGACGTTTTCCAGTGAGTGTATTAGAATTTTGGCGTGCTCTGGTCCTCAGCGACGTGCATTTTTTATTTTGGTCCATTTGCGGGATTTGTCTGCAAAACATGTATTGGTTCAGTAATCACGTTTTGTAATTGAGCGTATAGGTTAATCAGTTATTACACATAATCTTGGAAACAGTTCTGACATGACAACAACCACATGGGACCTGTGGCATTGTTCTGTTTTAACATAAGTGTAGTCTGTCTCACAGCCACTAATGCCTTCCCTTCACTCTAGTCCTTCTAGCAACAGCCCAAAATTTAGATCTTTCCCCATTACATCCTTTCGGAGCTCTTTTCCAGTGCAAGTGGAGGTATTTTTATTCTTTCAAAATTATATGTTTTAAAAGACTAAACGTTAGTCTAACAGAAGATTTGCTATATATCTGAATGTAAGTCGGCTGCTGTACTTTGTTCACCATTGTTAACACTGTTTGAGTCAAGTTAGAGAATATGAAAACATCAGGGGCCGATCTAGGCATCTCCATTGCCCTCCCCACAGTGACGCTCCAGGAGACTGGATCCTTTTACCTTGCAAATCCAGCTTTCTGGACCGTGGGAGAAGGGAATGTGTTATAATATACAAGGAGCATGCTGACTGTACACTGAGTGCACGCTGACTGTACTCTGAGTGCACACTGGCTGCACACTGAGTGCACGCTGACTGCACACTGAG
Source organism: Haliotis laevigata (assembly GCA_008038995.1). Lineage (NCBI taxonomy): Eukaryota > Metazoa > Mollusca > Gastropoda > Lepetellida > Haliotidae > Haliotis > Haliotis laevigata. The sequence continues at coordinate 47,168 of VKKT01005250.1, read as the reverse complement.
TGCACGCTGACTGCATACTGAGTGCACGCTGACTGCACACTGAGTAGACACTGATTGTACACTGAGTGCACGCTGACTGTACACTGCGTATATACTGACTGTTCACTGAGTGCATTCTGACTGTACACTGAGTGCAAGCTGACTGTACACTGAGTGCACGCTGACTGTGCATTGTGACTGTACACTGAGTGCACGCTGACTGTACACTGAGTGCACACTGACTGCACACTGAGTGGTAGCAGACTGTACACTGAGTGCCCGATGACTGTACACTGAGTGCACGCTGACTGTACACTGAGCGGAAGCAGACTGTACACTGAGTGCCCGATGACTGCACACTGAGTGCAAGCAGACTGTGCACTGAGTGCCCGATGACTGTACACTGAGTGCAAGCAGACTGTACACTGAGTGCACGATGACTGCACACTGAGTGCACAATGACTGTACGCTGTATGTATACTTGCTATACATTGTAAGCACACTCAGTGCATATTGTACACTTGATGTACCTCGAGTGTACACTTGATGTACCCTGAATGTACACAAGATGTACACTGTACACTGATAGCTACCTACAACCTGACCTGCTAAGTAATGACGCGATTTTAGCTCCATCCATAAGCTCAGCATGTTCAGTGTGTATTTGTATCATGATGGTTTACGGTTATGTGATTATAGAATGAAGATTTATAGATTTATTGGATATACATCGGTTTACATTTTTCTAACTATACAATAATACATATGATTTTCGCTTATGTTGTTTTAACATATGATCATGATCATGAAAATAAAACAGAGATTGATAGCAGGTTGTTGCTGTTCTGCCCCACACTTACACTGTGCGAGGTTTAATTATAGTTAGGCTTAAAACAAGTGACGACTGTTGTGACACCAAAGTACCTTTTCCAGATAATATATTTTACTTTAGATTTTCAGATTGAATTATTATTTCATTTCAGCTTTCATATTTATGTGGTATAATGATAATTATGTGTCATTGCTAATTTCTACAATACCGAACAAAATGATTCAGGGAACTAAACAGAAGTTCATCTGGAAAAGAGAAGAAGTCTGTCGTAAACCTGGGCAGAATGATGGCATTCATTCCTAAAGACATGCACACAAATATAAATGTCAAGACACGTGGGGTCAGAAGTTTATATATTTTCATGCTTTTGTAAAATCGACGTTTGCACACGGGTGTTACAGGGAGTGATTGTTTCCTAAAGCCCTGCTATGCTTACGCAAGAGGATGACTCAATGGAAGTTTGGGAAGGTGACTGATTCCTTAAACACCGCTATACATATGCAAGAGCACTATACGGGGAAAGTTTGGGAAGGTGATTGTTTCCTAAAGCACTGCTATACGTACCCAAGAGCGTGACACGGGGAAAGTTTAGGAAGGTGACTGTTTCCGAAATTCTCACTATACCTACGCAAGAGCATGACACAGGGACTGTTTGGGAAGGTGACTGTTTCCTAAAGCTCTGCTATACTTACGAAAGAGCATGACACAGGGAATTTTTTGGAAGGTGACTGTTTCTTAAAGTACTGCTATACATACGCCAGAGCGTGACACGAGGAAAGTTTTGGAAGGTGATTGATTCGTAAATTCACACTATACCTACGCAAGAGCATGACACGGGGAAAGTTAGGGAAGGTGACTGTTTCTTAAAGCACTACTATACATAAGCAAGAGCATGACAAGCGGAAAGTTTAGGAAGGTGATTGTTTACTAAATTCTCACCATACATATGCAAGAGCATGACACAGGGAACATTTATGAACGTCACTGTGTCCTAAAAATCCGCCCTGCATACACAAAAACACGACACATGAAAAGTTTGGGAGGTGACTGTTTCCTGCATTCTCGTTATACCTACTCAAGAGCATGACACGGGGAAAGTTTGGGAAGGTGACTCTTTCCTAAATTCTCTCTATACCTATGCAATAACATGACACGGGGTAAGTTTGGGGAGGTGACTGTTTCCTAAATTATCACTATATCTGTGCAGGAGCATGACTTGGGGAAGTTTGGGAAGGTGATTGTTTTCTGAAGCACGGCTATACCTACGCAAGAGCATGACAAAGGGAAAGTTTGGGAAGGTGATTGTTGCCTAAATTCTCGGCACTATACCTACGCAAGTTTGGGAATGTGACTGTTTCCCTGAAGCACCACTACACCCACGCAAGAGGGCGGCATGGGGAAAAATTTGGCTGGGGACTGTTTTCTAAATTCTCGCTTGACCTACGCAAGAGCTGAAGCGGAAGGTAACTGTTTGTCTTCGGTACATCAGAATACTGTACAACTACAGGAATCGTGATGTGTTGTAGTTCTGAGACAGACGCATCAACATTTGCTTTAGACAGTTGTATTTACAGGTATAGATAGTAACACTCGCATTTGTGGATATATAATGACTGCCATACATTCACAATCAGTCCACCGTCACTGGAGTTCAATGTAGGCCAATGACGCGTTGTTCATGTGAAACTAGTGCTTCGAAATGAAGAATGAAATAGATCATGTGTTGTAAACACTGGCTACGTGCCTCTTGATATATCCACGAGAAGGTAATACACCATTGCATCATTGCAACAAGGAACTAAATACGACAATCTGTTGGCAAAGTGTCCATGTCCTTGTAGTCCGACAATCTGTTGGCAATGTCCTTGTACTCCGACAATCTGTTGGCATCATACTACTGGCGTCCGTGGGATTCCATGCACAATGATTGGAGTCCAACACGTAATTCCACACAGAGTATTGCGCGCTTAAGACGAAAGGTCCGTGAAGCAACATTGAGACATAGCGAGGACCATGATTATTAGAACGAGTTCAAATATTCCAACCTGTTACCCGTCACTTAAGGCAAACCTCAGACCGGCAACACAGCCAAATCCTAAAATCACCAGCAACACCTTTATGAGATGATGTCTCCCGGACAGATCTACCTTCAGGCACTCGAAGAAGGTAACAAACATAAAGGTCCCGCAAGCCACCGACTGCAGGAAGCCCGCGGCATATGCTTGACCCTCAGTACTCAGCCTGCTCTCCGTGATGGCGGTCCCCACGCCTGCTCCCAGAGGCGCCACACAAGAGAAGAAGATGAGATATAGTACTGCTGAGCGGGGGTTCGTGGCATGGGACTCTACAAAACTGAGACCCAGGCTGAACGCTACCAGAGCTTTGTGGAAGCTCATAGCCACCAGCAATGTCCACACTAGATCGGTACTAGTCTGTATACCTATCACAAAGCCATCAAACACTGTATGCAGAGACAATGCAATCAACAGGACAAAGGAGCGGAAACTGTTGGTGTCGACTGGCTCTGGTTTACTGGAGGTATTGTCCTGCACTGGGACTTGGATGTCAGCCACTCCGCTGTCTAGTTCCGAAGAACTCTCGTCGTCACTGGAGTTGTTCAAATCTCCGTTACTGGCGTTGGACGTCAGCAGACCTTCACTGTCAGATTCCTCCACAGATCCGTAGCGAATGAAGTTAGGGTTACTGTAATCGTTTTTGGCGACTCCAGGGGCCTGAGGATTCTTACTGTAATTGACAGTGACTGTGTTGTCGGACTTCACTGAGTGTTCTTTACACACTGTCAGAAGGTTCTCCGTCACATACATCATGAGGAAGCCGATTCCAATACACGCCTCAGCGACAGGATACTCAACGTCTGGGAAGGCATGTGTCATAGCTTTCCGTGCTTCGGGGAGAAGATGCACAAGACACGTGGCCAGAAATATTCCTCCGGCGAAACTCTGAAGCAAAGGTAAGTTGTCGCCAGCAGACGTCTTCTTCTTTATGAGTTTCACGAGCAACAGAAAGGGGAGGACTCCGCCGAGGACGGTGACGAGGAATATGACACATATTGACACAATCTTCACATACAGGGATTCCATCGTATCTGCATCAAGGTCAAGTCTCTGGAGACACTGAATGTATCCCTGCTTTGGATGGCCCGTACTGGGGGTTGATCAGGCCAAGGGTTGTCCAGAATCCAAGCGCTAGACGTTCAACCACCAAGCGTCACATGCTCATATGATAACTGTTTGATATACTGACATCTGCGTGACGCGGCAAACAGTCCGCCCCATGTGATACAGTATCGCCCTTATCGCTGAAGCCTATCTACTCTGTCGTCACTAGTGCAGCCTGATAACCAGTTAGGTGCAGGTATAATAACAATTCCACTGCTGAGATAATACTCGACTATCAATTGTCTCCATCCCTTTGAATGTGGCGGCGTGTTTTCGGCCAATTAAAGATAATTCAAAGTAAAATGAATGCATAAATCTTCATACACATTCCTTAATATATGAACAGTTACCTCCTTCTTTTAATCAAGTCGGAATTAGTGGCATTACTGATTTAGATAACCGGGCACATGCAATTTATTTTACATCGAGTATACACTGACTGAAGCTGTCACGGTCGAGATGACCTAAACACTGTGTAGTGGTATTTCTGTTCACAATGCAGCTATTGTAAACTAACGCTCAAAAGAAACTATACTCCCCAAAATATTTCATAATAATTGACAAAAATAAAATAAAAATAAAAATAATATGAAGTGACCATACTGAGCCATGTCACACACGTACAGGCCTATCCTTTCCGGGAACAAACGGCAAAACAAGCTAAACAAGTTAACGAATCACTTAAACGTCGCACAAAATCCCAAACAAAATCCCAGACAGGCATAGGAGTGGTCGACCACGTGTGACAACGCTCGGTAATGATTGCCACTTCCGGACAATTCATCTGAGAAATCGTTTTGTAACGGCGACGTCAGTGGAAGCGACTTCACTAGGACACCGTATCAATCGACATACAGTGTACCGGTGGCTAAGAGAACATGATATTCAAGCACGTCGACCCTACCGCGGAGTGCATCTGACTCTACAAAATCGACGTCGTCGATTGACATGGGCCAGGCGAGTTCGACGTTGGCAGATGCGTGATTGGCGATGTGTGATGTTCACCGACGAGAGTAGGTTTTGCCTGTACAGTAATGACGGCCGACCTCTTGTTTACAAACGAGCAGGCGAACGTTTAGCTCCGAATTGCGTTCAGCAAGTCCGAAAGGTTGGAGCCGATGGCGTGATGGTGTGGGGAGGGATCTGCGGCGATCTCTAAACGAATCTTGTGATTATTCATGGCAATCTCAATGCTCAAAGGAACAGGGATGAAGTTTGCGACCAATTGCGTTGCATTTTATCCAGCAAGAAACACGTGGCATTATCTACAAACACGAGAACTAAATCAGTGTACATTTGCTGTAGAATTACTCATTTGAAATTAAACGCATGTTCATTTATAAATGCTTTTCTTTTCTTTTCAAGTTTGTTCTTTTGGGCACTATTTGTTAATCGTGAGACTCCTGGACACCATCAGGTTGCAACGTCTTACCATGTCCACTGAGTTAGTAAAACATGACTGTCCACATTAACGAGGTTGTCACTGACATTTTCGATGAATCTATATTATTTATGAGTGAGTGACACTGAGTACTCCGAGAAGACTACACTGGACTAGGGGTGAGTGAGTTTAGTTTTACACCGCACTCAGTAATATTCCGGAGGTCTGTAAATAATCGAGTCTGGACCAGACAATGCAGTGATCAGCATCATGAGCATCGTTCTCCGCAATTGGGATACAATGACATGTGTCAAACAAGTCAGCGATTCCGACCACCCGATCCTGTTAGTCGCCTCTTACGGGGCTAGACGTAAACACTTCAAGGCAGTGGAGTTATAATGGCACTGTCAAATTATTTAGCAGTGGTAACTGCAATAAAGTGATAATAATCACCTTTCGGGGATTTAGTCTCATCCGGGTTTCGAGCCTACGGTCTCTTACCGTTGTGTGGGTTCGAAACCGGACAGGACTCAACCCTAAGAGTTCTAAAATGTGTACGTTACTGAGAAAGTGTAATCCTTAATATAACAAATGTTACATTTGAACATGTTCGAACTTTGCATAGTAAATTAACAACAGTGGCGTGGCTTCCAAAACAAGGCTATGGTTTATATCCAGAGTGACAATTGTGATCATCACACAAATGAGAGAGACATGCACTGGCACACATATATGTTCTAAATGATACCTCCTATATCAATGTTGGGTTTGTCTTTGCTGCTTCAGAAGATCCCTCACTGCACTTGATCCCCCAAAGCATGTAAATACCACCACTGTTTACACAATATAGTAGTACAGTCCTGACAAATAGTTTCACTGAAACACAATGTTAAGAGTTTCCACTGACTCATAACAAAAACAATACAATACTTATACAACCTCGTCTTGGAAAACACTGCACTGCCTTACATCACCCAGTCAGTACTGTGTCCAAAAATGCCTGTTAGCGCAGCGCTTTTGCGGTGGGTGCTGGGTCTGTTTTGTCCACGATAGTGCACAGGGCAATGTTAATGTGGGAAGCCGCTACTTTCAATGCAAAAGCAAAATGTTTATTCATGTATTGTGGTGTATTTATTGATATTTCTGTTGTGGGTGGTGCTTCCATAACATTGACACTTGGGACCATCGAAGCCATGAAACACTTCCACCGTGCACATCCCATTGAACCCAATGTCAGATTCTAGCCACAGACCCAGCGGAACAGGAGGCTGCCTGCTGAAAAATCGATATGATTGGTTGCAGACTTCGACCACGTGATCATCATGTGACATGCCCAGTGCCGACTTCCAGGACACGAAATGTGAGCACGATGCCGGCCAGATATAATTACTGGTCTGAAAGGTATTTCTTGGTTTTCATCACCCCTTGTAATTACAGGTTGTGTAGGAATCAGACAACTATGGCAGGCGTGTTCGGACTGACGGGCTAGTTCCCTACTTGTAGCACAAGCCTAGTTATTGTTGTATGCCAATCCGGCGGCTTCCTGTTTGGCTGGTTATCGATCTAACTCCATTTACAGATCTGTTGGAATTCACTAGACCTTTTATACCAATAGCTCTCCAGACGTTGTGAACAGATAGGTAAGACATACACTTTTTGTAACTTCATTCTACATATTATTTCCACGATTCATGCGTATCGATTATTGAACCAGTGGACGATATGTCGCTGCAGGGTGTTTGGGCCATAGCGGTATGTCCATTGACTATATACCAGGAACACCGCTGTGTAAGTCACACAATAATACATAACAGTGTCAATATGACGTCACCTGGTGAGCACACCCCTGCCTCTATGTACGCGTGCATCCATGTGTGCTGGAGGATCGGTTTCGTTGAGATGGGGCACAAAGGGATTTGTCCGGCTTCTTCAACCGGTGAACTCACGATAGACGTGTCTGATCTAATCATTGAACTATGGTGCACTTTGATAAAAGGACATACCATACAAACAACACAACAGATACAAGCGTCTCAACAGATGGTCAATGAATAGCGTCAGTTCGTGTCACGAGTTTACAGGTTTTCGCACCTTTTCATGCTGAACAAGCTTGGAATGTACGGAGTTCCTAATTGTCAAATCACGCATGTGTAAGTTTTACGGAAAATAGCTTTCTTCCTAATGAATAACTAATAACTAATATCATTCATTATCACAGAACAGTATTTTGTATGGGCATTTTGTAATGTTTCGAAACCATCAGAAATAAAGAACGACGTTTAACAAATACTTTTATCCAAAGCAGTTATATTTGATTACAGTGTGTATATCGTTTTTATTCCAACCTCTCCACACAAATCGATGACGTTGACGAGTAGGGATACCTTACAGCCTCGGAGACGTGCCGTGCGGGCGGTGAGTCATACCGCGCGTGTCACACTAGACTGACATCGTCTTCCGTGCTCGGCACACACGCAGATCTAACGCCGACAACCGACACTCACACACACACAGATCTCACTCCGACAGCCGACATTCACACTCACACAGATCTCACTCCGACAACCAGAGATCTCACACGACAACCGACAATCACACAGACTCAGTAACAAGTACACGCACATGCATAAACACTGTTAAACGTGCAACCATAAAACACCTATACTGGTATTATACTGACAAACATGTCTCACTGGTCCCAAACAGACATACAGACATGTCTCACTGGTCCTAAACGGACATGCAGACATGTATCACTGTCCTATACAGACACACAGGCATGTCTCACTGGTCCTAAACAGACATGTAGACATGTCTAACTGGTCCTATACAATCACACAGACTTGTCTCACTGGTTCTAAACAGACACACAGGAATGTCTCAAAGATCCTATACTGATACACATACACTTGCCTTACACTGTCACACAGACATGTCTCACTGGTCCTATACAGACTGTAATCGGGTGGTCAGTCTCGCTGGCTTGGTTTACACGTCATCGGTTCCCAATTGCCCAGATCGATGCTCATGTTTGCTATCACTGGCTCGTGAGGTCCAGACTCGATTATTTACAGACCGCCGTCATATAGCTGGCATATTGCAGCGTAAAACCAAACACACTCACAGTGTCCTATACAGACATACATACATGTTTCACTGTCCTATACAGACACACAGACATGTTACACTGTCCTATACAGACATACAGACATGTCTCACTGGTCCTAAACAGACATGCCGACATGTCTCACTGGTCCTATACAAACACACAGGCTTGTCTCAATGGTCCTATACTGACGTACAGATGTGTACCACTGGTCCTATACTGACACAGACATGTCTCACTAGTCCTAAACAGACACACAGACATGTCTCAATGGTCCTATACAGACACACAGACATGTCTCAATGGTCCCATACAGACACACAGACATGTCTCACTGGTCCCATACAGACACACAGACATGTCTCACTGGTCCTATACAGGCACACAGACATGTCTCACTGGTCCTATACAGACACACAGACATGTCTCACTGGTCCTAAACAGACACAAAAACATGTCTCACTAGTCTGAAACAGACACACAGACATGCCTCAATGGTCCTATACAGGCACACAGACATGTCTCACTGGTCCTATACAGACACACAGCCATGTATAACTGGTCCTATACTGACATACAGACATGTCTCACTGGTGCTATACAGACACACAGACATATCTCACTGGTACTATACAGACACACAGACATGTCTCATTGGTCCAAAACTGACACACAGTCATGTCTCACTGGGCCTATATTGACACACAAACATGCCTTACTTGTCCTACACTGACGCACAGACACGTCTCATTGTCCCTATACAGACACACAGGCATGTCTCATTGGTCCTATACAGACATACATGCATTTCTCACTGGTCTTTTACTGACATAGACATGCACCACTGTTCTTACACTGATACACATAGATGTCTGCCCGGCCATAATTATAGGAACGTCAGGCACTGACAAAGTCGTATTTGAAGTAAACTTGTGTGTTTCATTATATGAATGCAGATGACAAAGCATACTTTGTAGTTGCTGTTGCTGTTTCTGTTCCATGGTAACGATAATGGCTTTACAAATGATCTGATGCAGAATTTTGCAGGTTGATTCTTTTTCAAACTTTCCACAACGAAACGGCAGTGTTTGAGTAATGTCTTTCATTAAAGTTCGATACTTGTAAACAACTTGAAATGTAAACAGTGCTTTCGAGGACATGTTCGAAATACAGCAATAATAATCTGCTAACTGCACACTGACTACTGGACAGAACTTGAGAATACTGGACATGATGGTCGCTACTGGACACGAGGGCCTATAGAGCCGTGTTTGGACACGAGGGCCAATAGAGGACACGAGGACTGACAGGGCCGCTACTGGATACGAGGGCTGCTACTGGACACTAGGGTCGCTACTGGGCGCTAGGGTCGCTACTGTCCACGAGGGTCTCTATTGGACACGAGGGACGCCACTGCACAAGAGGGACGCTACTGGAAATGACTGCCACAACTGGACACAGGGGCAAATTCTGGGCAAGATGGCTGATAGGACCACGACTGGACACGACGGGTACTACTGGACATGGGAGGCACTACAGGACACGAGGGCTACTATTGGACAAGAGGGCGGATAGGGCCGCTACAGGGACATCAGGGCCACTACTGGACACGAAAGACAATACTGGACACAAGGACTGATAGGGCCACGACTGGACAAGAGGGCCTTTACTGGGCACTAGGGTCTCTACTGGACACGAGGGTCTCTAATGGACAAGAGGGCCAATACTAAACACAGAAGGGCCTCTACTGGACACAAGGGTATCTACTGTTCACGATGGTCTCTACTGGACACAAGGGCCACTACTGGACAGGAGGGCCTCTACTGGACAGGAGGGTCTCTACTGGACACGAGGGTCTCTGCTGGACACGAGGGTCTCTGCTGGACACGATGGTCTCTACTGGACACAAGGGCTACTAGTGAACAGGGGGCCTCTACTTGACACGAGGGTCTCTACTGGACACTAGGGTCTCTGCTGGACACGAGGGTATCTATTGGACACGAGGGACGCCACTGCACATAAGGGACCCTACTGGACATGACTGCCACAACTGGACAAAGGGGCCAATACTGGACAAGAGGACTGATACCAAGATAGCATTCAGACCTTGGCCCCCCAACGTTGGCAATGGTTATGCCAACAATGCCAACGTTGGGTAACCGAATGCTATCTGGTTAGAACCACAACTGGACACATGGGCCACTACTGGACACGAGGGCCGCTACTGGACACGAGGGACACTACTGAACACGAGGGCCACTACTGGACACGAGGGCCACTACTGGACACGAGGGCCGCTACTGGGCACGAGGGCCACTACTGGACACATGGGCCACTACTGGACACGAAGGACAATACTGGACCAGAGGGCTGATAGGGCTGCTACTTGACACGAGGGTCGCTACTGTTTACGACGGTCACGACTGAACACAAGGGCTGAAACTAGACACGAGAGGCAATACTGGACACGAGGGCCACTTCTGGACACAAGGGATGATACTGGACATGGGGGTCGCTACTGGACACGAGCGACACTACTGGACAAGAGAGCTGATAGGGCCGCTACTAGGACCAGTAGGGGCAATACTGGTCACAAGTGCCGCTACTGGACACAAAAGACAATACTGGACACGAAAGCTGCTACTGGACACGAGGGACACGACTGGACAAGAGGGCTGACAGGGCCGCTATTGGGCACCAGGGTCGCTAGTGTTCACGGAAGTCTCTACTGGACAAGAGGGACACTACTGGACACGAGGGACGCTACTGGGCACGGTGGCCTCTACTGGATACGCCGGACACTACTGGACAAGAAGGCCGATAGGTCCTCTACTGGGCACGAGAGTTATTACTGGACACGAGGGCCGCTACTGGACATGAGGCACACTAACTTGGCATCGGATCCTTCTAGAGGCGGGAGGCCACCCAACGACGAGACCAGTTCGAATGGCAGTATATAATGTGACGTTGTGAAACTACCTATGTGCGACATAGTATAGATGTTCTTTGTGATGACCTAAATACAGTGGTTTATGACGCTATTTCTGTCGTCGTATGCAACCTCTGTATGATATCACGTATGACGCAGTATATAATGATTTTTTGCCGTTGCATATGACGTGTGTGTTGTATATGTAACGTTGTATTTGCCGATCTTGTGTATGACGTATATGGTTTTGGATCACGTATATGACAATGACATGTGCGATGTCTATATTTGATATGTGTGACATTGTTTTTGACAATACATGTGAAGTGTATGGGTTTGTTTTACGAGCGTGTTGTCTATGACGTGAACGACATCCTGTTTGGCAATGAAGTGGGTGTTTTTGTTTGACGTGTATGACAGTGTGTGTTTTGTATAAGGGTGTTTGACGTGTGCGTTGCCAATGATATGTGCGGCATTGTGTTTGACAATGTGTGTGGTGTCTCAGGGTTTGTTGGACGTGTATTTGTCTATAACTTGAGCAATATTGCGTTTGACAGTGTATCTGTAGTGTATGCGTTGTCTATGGCGTGAGCGATATTATGTTTGACAGTGTATGTGTAGTGTATGCGTTGTCTATGACGTGAGCGATATTGTGTTTGACA
>VKKT01005249.1:67498-77512 GCA_008038995.1 Haliotis laevigata | reverse complement strand
GACCACTATATATCATAGTGACCACAATATAACATATTGACCACTATATATCATAGTGACCATAATATAACATATTGACCACAATATAACATATTGACCACTATATATCATAGTGACCACTATATAACAGTGACCACTATATATCATAGTGACCACTATATATCATAGTGACCACTATAGTATATATCACAGAGACCGTGATATATCAACCTGACCACTATATATCATAGTGACCATTATATATCATAGTGACCACTATATCATAGTGACCAATATATATCATAGTCACTGCTATATATCATCGAGACCACTATAACATAGAGACCACTATATATCATAGAGACCACTATATAACATAGTGACCACTATATATCATAGTGACCATTGTATATCATAGAGACCACTATAACATAGAGACCACTATATATCATAAGAGTCTGCTATATAACATAGAGACTGCTAAACAGGAGAGTTAAGACAACACAAACTTGTGATTCCAATCATGATTAACTATCCACACAATGGTACGATCACATACAACAACCAGCATCACAAACATTGACCCCCCGATCCCAATATCATTGTTATTCATCTCCTTTGACAAGTAAAGTATTCGAAACATTTACTGACTAAAGGGACATTACTCTGCACAGTGTAATCACATCTTACAACTGGTAGCCTTCTAAAGACATATGATTTGATAGTCAATGTATTTAGAATCATTAATCTTCAGTTGCATCCTTTGCATTGGATGAAAAAATAAACTTAAACATTTTATTTCTATTTTTCATCCACCTGAAATCTGTGATCAAAGTAACAAACAAAAGTTGACCCAAGCCATTTCCAGACATTAGGTATTTCAGTTTCTTATCAATTGTACCATTTCTACAGTAAGCATTGATTCATATGGACCATTAAATAGAGTGACATAACTGGCTCACTGCAGCCCATAGGTGGAATACTGCTGAGTCATGTGAATGCAATATTAAACAACAAACAAACTGCATCATCTTAGGATATTAATATAGATCTCTACCACTCAAATAATGTTCTGAAAGGTATTTAGAAGTTGGACGAACATGAATGCATGACACATTTGATGGATAACAACTTCTTTTTTATTCTTTACACAACATTTCAGAGCTACGTTTCAACACACCCCACCCTCACTCTTGGCTTTGTCATCACAATAGATTAGTGCATTAATCCAATGTAACTGGCTTAATAATTTTTGTTATCTTTGTACATTCTCCCTCCTTGCATTGTGTACACATGTTTCTATCTATATATATCAGGGGTTGAAATAACCCATTGCCCCAAGTCTGAGTCCTGTGTTTTTCTGTYGGGCAAGCAAATTTGTATATCACACTGTACCGGTGTCCAGTTGACTTTCCAATGTTAATTATGTTGTTTATTTAAAAAATCAGCAAGAAAACAATCGGTATAGTGGAAAAATTATCAGGGCAAGTGACTTTACATGTGCCACTGTACCGGAGTACACTATCACTCTTAAAGTTATTTCCACCCCTGTATATTCCGTCTATGTACTGACTCAGCATTAACCTGATGAAGAAGCAAGATTTAGCTCTGAAACTTTGTGTAAAGAATAAGAAAGAAGTTGTTATCCATAAAATGTGTCATGTAACCACTCAAATAGTATCTAAGAATTCATTTCCGTCAATAACAAAAACATTTGGGAGGGATCCAAAAGAAAATAGTCACAATTCTTTGGACTCTCTAAAACAGAACTAACAAAAGCATAGCTTTGAAAGTAGCCATAGCAACACTTATGAAATGACACTTGTGTGCTTACCATGGTTCTCTGTAGATGATACGTAGGTCAATCCTAACAAGGCCATGTTTTCACAGATGTGTAGAAATGTACACAAGGCTGCCAGTGTTTTATACAGCTCATTTCTGTGTCCAACGTGAATTGACGTGTGGTAGCTGTAGTATGCAACAGCCACCATGAATCGCGGTGAGCAGTGTAGTGCAATACACACCCGCCATACATATCGCTGTGGGGTGTATCCTCCGATAGCAGCGCTTATTGATGGTAAAAAGTTTGGAACCTGGAAAATATAAATTCAAACTTTCTTTTTTCGAAAGTATTCATCATAAGTAAAATATTCACAGAGTACATATAAAAACTGGCTCTTAGCACTATTTTCGGTATAAAGTGTAAGTTTATTGACTTAATTGCTGAGCTTAGGGACAGTTCATAATCTATGGCTAGGGGGTTGATGATGATTTTAAGGGGGGATCACCCATTTGGTTCTGGGGAAGTAGGGGGTCATCAATTTTGTACACATGTACTAGGGGGTGTCCTCATTGATTTTGTACAACATGAAGGGGGGTCACTTTCTTTGTACATAAATGTTAGGGAGGGTCACTCACATTGTACATGCTTCTCCATAAATATCATCATCATTCCCCCACCCACCCCCATAAATTATGAACTGTCCCTTACTTGACCAAAAGATATATTACAATAACTGAACTTCAGATTAATGTGTGAGTGAGTTGGGTTTTACGCCGCTTTTGGCAATATTCTAACAATATCATGCCAGGTTGACACCAGAAATGGGCTTCACACATTGTACCCATGTGGGGAGTCGAACCCGGGTCTTTGGTGTGATAAGCGAACGCTTTAACCACAAGGTTACCCCAACACCCCTTCAGATTAATGGCTTAAATTGCCAACAACATTATACTGAAGAGTTTAAAGCAGTCTAAATTTTATAACTGGGGAGGTTTTTTATCCATCATCCCACAGAAAAGATGACAAAAGCATTTATCCTGGTAATATCCGATGTCTATGTATTTCAGAAATGCAACACTGTGTTTACAGTAATGATGAAACTATTTTACAAAACTGGCTGTGAGTCATTATAAGCTTTGTCATTGGCTGCTTATGCAAGCATCATTCAGAACTGTGGACGACCTTTACATCTGTGGGGTCTTTGGGGTTTATTAGATCTATATTTCCTTGTGTTTTCCCATCAGTTTTGTAACGACTGAAATTGGACGAACTTATTTAATTAGAAACTGGTGAAAAGTGTCCTGATATACAAAACACGCCATGGGACCAACATCATTACTGACCCATTGTCAATAAATCTCCATCCATTTCCTGATTGTACGTACCCTACAGTGTGTTTTTGTGGAAGATTCGAAGTTGAATATCACCGACCAAATCACGCAGAAACAAGTTGCAAATATTGGTAAACTGCAAACAATCTTGCCCAGAGTCGCAAGCGTGACTTTGAAATGGACTGGTTTGTTGTGATCTGAATAACTTGCAGACATGACCTAGTGTTATGTTGAATATATAAAAATATACTTGAGGTAAACATATGACATGTGGAGAACCCCGGAAGAAAATATGGTTGTATGGTACTTTCCCTGCGACGAGTTTTATTACATTTACATCACGAGTCGTTATTTTGTCAACAAAAGATAAACTGGGATTGTGAAGGATTGAAAATATTGGGTCAGTAAAAATAACATTTTAGACAACAGCTGCTGACAATGGTCAGTAATCACAATGAAGTGATCAACATCATGAGCATCGATTACACAATTGGGATAGGACAAGCAGAGACCATATAATAGATTATATGGTCTCTGGGACAAGTATGGGTTGATGAAGACCAATTCTATCCTCAAAACTGGACTTAGTTGATATATGGAGATATAGATATATGAGTATGCATAAAGAAATCCACAATATATATTGACAGGCACAACACGAATTCACGAGAGAGAGAAAGAGAGCAAGAGAGAGAGCAGTGGACATATTTATGTAAAAGGTCATTGTAGATCTCTGATGCTGGCTAACTGTGCGCATGCGTGTCTGTTTGTTTCGAATTGACATAGATTACACAATCTGCACTTCATTCATTTTAACCAAGAAATTATCCCGGTTAGAAATGCATGCAATAACTCATGCGAGAGGCGAATACCAGTAAATCAGATACGCTGTTGAATACACGCAGTATGCAAGAGAAGAAAGTTATAAAGTTATTTTTTTAAATGAATATGCTTATTGTCTGCAAACGGGTTCTCATTATTTGTCGGGTTTAGCTATAACGTTTATTTAGTTACTAGTAATTTCTTGAGGGTTGTCGTATGGTGGTTTGCATGCACCTCCTTATTTGTTTACTATTGACAACATAAAATTATGAAACTGTAAATTGTAAACTGTCACATCAGTTATGGACATCACTCTTGATTGATGCAAGGTACACACTTTGGTTTAGATTTCGAAATTCACTTCAACGACATAACAATCTGTTATTATTTTAGTATCAACAGACGTGTCGCTTCATTTACAAATAGTGGTGTGGGAAATAATCTGTTAGATGACGTTATGGAATTCTGGGTAACAGGAAGTTTAGACTGTCTGCGTTGACAGTAAAAATATTTAGGAAAATTATGAATGTTGCGGATTTCTCTCCATGTCTAGGAGCATGTACATCAAAATACAGGTAGAACAACGCACGATTTAAAGTTTGTCACCACGCAGACGTGTTGACAGACGCTCACACGCAGGACAATCGTTGAAATGTCGCACTGGAACAACTGGTGGTGAACCAGAAAACGTAAACAACGGACAGACACCATGAATATGGCTGCAGGAAAGTTAAACAGTCAAGACAAGAAGGACTTGGAGAAATTCACCAAGTTTTTCATTTTCAAGAGCCTTCAAATCATCGTTCAATCAAGGCTCGGTGAGAAGATCAAGACCAAATCAAAACCATTTTCATCCGGCGCAGACTGGGTATGTACCAGCAAATTATGTCATCCATCAGCTGTAAACATGGGTAAACTGAAGCAAAAGAAAACACTTTGTAAACTAAGAATTTGTAGCAATCTTGGTACATTGTTCATGTTTTTAAAAATACATTCCCTGCCAAAAATTGACAAAGTAATGTGATAGTTTGACTGTTTTACAGTGTTTATGATCTTGGTCTTGACAGAATTACTGTAGCAATCTGGTGAAGTAGATCCAACCGATAACTTACTGCTATCCAAGTTTGTAACACAGTTAATCCATGATTCAATATATCAGTTTCTGTATTTAACAATATATCTGTTTGTTTTTCAACATACTTTATACAGGCCTGGTACGTTGTAAAATATGTTTGCCTTTGGGATTTTTAAGATAGGGATATTTTTTTCCCATGTTGTTAATGACATTTTTCTCTTAAGATTATTGTGTTAATCCTTCAAATGGTCTTGTATAATGTATGGCAAGTACTGTAGTAGTATAAAATCGACATGATAGAACACCATGTAAATCATGTTTTCCAAACAGAAAATGACAGCTATTTCACAATACCTGCAAAAAGTAGTTGTACTTGTAGCAACACCAGCTAAAACGAGACTCATATTTAGACTTTGAGTAATGTTATCACATTTACATATGTTAGAACTGCACATCTGCAAGTCCTGACAAAAGTGTAACAATTCATTGGGGTCTGGGAGAGAGACTACTACTAAATGTGCTGTGTAAACGATGTTAACAATGTTAAAGGTATTGATAAATTAAGATCAAAATGTTAAACTTTTCTTTTCTTCATTTGCTGCTGTGATAATGCACAATAAACACCACAAGAGGAAATCCTGTTATAAGACATTAATTAACTTTCAGAACTGCTTATTTTCAATAGACCTGTGAAGATCTCGGTTAGAATTGATCTTCAGTAACCAATGCTTGTCGTTAGAGGCTACTAACGGGATCGGGTGGTCAATCTCGCTGACTTGGTTGATATATGTCATCATACCCCAATTACGTGGATTGATGCTCATGCTGTTGATCACTGGATTGTCTGGTCCAGACTTGATTTTTTACAGACCGCTGGAATATTGCTGAGTGACCAAAGTCACTCACTCACTCATTATTTTTAGTAGTTTCAATGACCAGGATGACTCTTATAATATACTAAATTTGAATACAGTGAATGTTTTTCATAGTGTGAATAACATTTGTATTTCAGTTCAACCTTGCCATACGGGATATCCCAGAAGTGCAAACTGAAGCAAAGAAGGTATTGTCTGGGCAGCAGTCCATGCTCGGTCAGGATGTGTGTGTAGAGATATCCCTGCGTACAGCAGAGGGCGACACCATGGTGTTAGAGACATGGTACATCAGCCTCAACAAGGAACAGTGCGACCCAGGCGTCAAGGTCTCCTACACCGTCTACAACAGGATGGGTATAGCTTTAAAATCCTTATTTTCAGTTTCTCGTGTTCCTCCTGCCTATAGGTTAGCGAGGAGACAAAGTGCCAACGGGGGAGGAGATTACGTCATATGCTACAGAATCTATCTCGGACATCCACAGTTCTTTCAGTTGGGTGATGGATACCAGTCTACAAAAGTTGGAGCCATTCCTACGCCAGTTGGGACAATCTTGCTGAATCTGGCTTACCGGACAAAGCTGCTCATTTCTCCACACAAAACAACCAAGGATTTGCCTTTTGAAGTTAAGGATGATCATTTCAAAAGAGATGCCAGCCCAAGAATTCCAACAACACCTAAACCCTGCAGTTTAGGTTTTAGAAGGTAATCTCCAGTAATATCATCCAAGAGTCCAAGATTGGAGGAAATTGATGGAATAACGCATTTTTCGAATGACAGTTTTTAGCGTGAAGGCAAAATAGATTTGATGTTTAGACGCATTCAATAAGCTGAAATATGTTGTACCTCTTCCACAGACATGGCAGTATTCCTTCCTTTTCATCACAGATGGGTTAAGTTTAAAGAATCATGTTCAAAAGCGTTTGAAAGTTTAACAAAAGCAAAACTACTTTTTGACCTCAGGGTTTCAGATGACTGTGTCAGTATGCCCTACATGTTGATTGTTGCTCATGCTATGAACCATTGGTTTTTGTTGATGGTACTAGCCTTTATGTTTGTGACTGGCACCAACGGTAGCCTAGGATATGCTTTCCTTTTCACAAACTCCTATTTCACACATTCTCATGACAAACACTGATGAAGTAAGGATCATATAGCTGACTCTGCTTTAAGCAGAAATATGTAATAATTATTGATATGGAAAGTTGTTAGTTGTATTGCATTTCTTACATCATAAAGCTAATATATTTAATTCAGTGTTATAAGAACTTTAAATCACCCACCACAGTCACCATTTTGATACTAATTAAAAATGGTAACTGAGCATGTCACAAGATTAGCAGGCTCCTTACAGGGTTGTATGTATTCCGTTTTTTTATCCCCTGCAACGCATTGCGGGGGGTATTAAAATGGACTCCGTGTGTCCGTCCTTGCACATTTGTCTTTTCCGGAACAGAGCTCAAAAACCCTTCACTATTTCTTCACCAAACTTGGCACATAGATAGATCTGGTTGTGTACTGGTGCCTTTTGGTAGTTTTGGAATTCTGAATAAAATATCTTTGGTGTTTCCATGGCAACAAATTTGACTAAAACAGAAATTAGTGGTAGTGCACTTTTCCGGAGCAGAACTTTAAAAACCTTTCAATACTCTCCTTCCACTTTCTATATACACACCTAAATATTTGACATAATCATAACTCATAGACAGAAACATGAAGAGTATTTTGCCATTGCGGGGGATATTGATGACTTTGTCTTCTTCTTCTTTTTCCTTAGGAACAGTACCTCTGATGAGCTCCTGAACATGGGCCTAGACAGACAGGATCTGTGTTCCACCATGTTCTCCACCAGCCCCTCATCCGACCTGACCATCAATGAGTGTGGAGTAGCGGTCAACACTCAGCCACTCTGTATCATCAATGAAAAGTCAACTGAAGGCAAGGAAGACCATCGGCCCAGAAGGTTAGTTATAGTAGAATTTACATGATGAAGGTGACTCCAGTAACTTTGACATTGTACAGATTGAGTATAGTTACCTGTCAGGGACTTATCTGTACCTGCTCAGACCATTATTTGAAAAGAACACTAAAACAGATGTCAGTGAAAATTCACAAATTTGAATTTTTAAAATCCCCCAAGTTTTACCAAACTGCTCTGTTTAACTACTATGTGAAACACCTCTGACTTACATGTATTTCTATCCAAATAAGCCTGACAAGGACAATTATTCAGAATCCTAGATAAATCCCAGCCTATATTCTAAAATATAGTTATGTTACAAAAACCATAAAGAGGTGGGGTAGCCTGGTGATTAAGGTGTTCGCTCATCCTGCCGAGGACCCGGGTTTCATTCCCCACATGGATGCAATGTGTGAAGCCCATTTCTGGTGTTCCCCATCGTGATATTGCGGGAATATGCTAAAAGTGGCGTAAAACTAAACTCACTCATTACAAGAACCATAAGCACAAAATGAGTTATGGGCTAGTTGGATTTAATTTATGTTGCCTGTCCCTTGTTTTTAACAGATCCTATATTTAGGATTACACTTTCTTGGACACATAAATTCTACTGCATATTTTTTAATAAGATTCGAAGTGATATTCTGCGTGAGGCATCAGATCGCCAACACACAACATATAATATCTGTTACATTTGAGCTCTTAAATGTCATTGTGTATTTATCCCTTGTTCAGACAAATGGATTTTTCCGGTTATGCTGTTCCAAGATATAGGAATTGATATGCAACCATTTCCCCCCCAGTGTTCCAGAGAAGGGTTCTAATAGCTTCACAGAGCTACAAAGGGTGGGGGCATTTGCAACACATCGCAGCATGAAGGACTTGAAGACTGACATGGAAGAGATCCCCTTCTTCAGCCTCCTGGCTCCGACCAAACCAGCAGACATCCCACCGCCACCACCAATAGAAAAACTCAAATCCTCCATCACATCCGGAGAGCCAGACAACATGGAAACCACCACCAACTCGGCTGGAAGTGATATTAACAAGAGCAACAGCAGTGATGCTTCAGCTCCAGATGATTTTGTCATGGTTGAATTGGTATGATGCTTCTACAGTGTTTTCTCATTTTTATCCCCCGCAACGCGTTTTGTGKGGGGTATTAAAATGGACTCCGTCCGTCCGTGCACATTTGTCTTTTCCAGAGCAGAACTGTAAAACTGTTCAATATTTCTTCGCTAAACTTGGCACATAGATAGATCTGGTGGTGTACTGGTGCCTTATGGTAGTTTTGGAATTCTGAATAAAATATCTTTGGCGTTTCCGTGGCAACAAGTTTTGACTTAGCCTGAAATTGGTTGTAGTACACTTTTCCGGAGCTGAACTCTAAACCCGTTCACTATTTCTTCACCAAACTTGACACATGGATTGGTCTGGTGGTGTGCTGGTGCCCTTTGGTAGTTTTGGAATCCTGAAAAAAACATTTTTCGTGTTTCCATAGCAACAAGTTTGACTTACCCTGAAATTAGTGGTAGTGCTCTTTTCCGAAGCAGAACTCTAAAACCGTTCACTATTTCTTCACCAAAGTTGGCACATAGATAGATATGGTGGTGTACTGGTGCTTTTTGGTAGTTTTGGATTTCTGAATAAAATATTTTTGGCATTTCCATGGCAACAAGTGTGACATCGACTGAAATTGGTGATAGTGCTCCTTTCTGGAGCAGAACTTCAAAAACCTTTCAATACTCTCCTTCCACTTTTCTATATACACACCTAAATATTTGACATAATCATAACTCGTAGACATAACAGGGCTCGATTTAGTGCTTTGTTACTTGCACTGGTGCAACTCAATATTGCAAAGTGCAACCTAGTTATTAGTCTAACTTGCACCTGAAGTTATTTTTTTAGAAATAAATCAACAATAAATCTAACAATATAAGCATAGATATGTCAGCTCTATTTTGTTCTAAACTTTGAATAGCTATGGCAACGAAACATTGCTATTCATAGACACGTCGCGGCTATGATAGCTCAAGATTGTAAACAGGGATCAGCTGTGTCTCTGTGTTGCTATGGTTTCAATGGTACTACATGACAGAAATATGTTTATGTGCACCGAAACCTCAGATGTTTTAACACACTACGTTGCAACTGGAATTTGGCTGGTGCAACTAGGTTTTTATCTTAG